>JAULKK010008364.1:0-10311 GCA_032355705.1 Rubia peregrina
CTGGAGCAGGTCCTCCGTCCCGGAGCACCGCCGTCGCCACTGGAGAAGGAAGAGGGTCTAGAGAAGGAGGCGGGTCGGAGAAAGAAGGCGGGTCTGGGAGCAAGTCCTCCGTCCCGGAGCACCGCCGTCGCCACTGGAGAAGGAAGAGGGTTTACTTGGTAGAGATAAGTCTGACTTTTAAAATGTTGAGTTAATTTGTTTCAACATCTGTGCCCGTTTTAAATTTCTTTTAATTTCTGTTGTGTAAATATTTAATTTTAGTAAGGGTATTGTAGGAAATTTACATGTCAAAAACTTACCAAAAGAGGAAATTTTCAAACTAAGCAATTTATAGTGGAACGTCCCAAAAAGGAAAGTAAGCAATTTATAGCGGGACGGAGGGAGTATATATATGTGTGTGTGTGTTTTTTTGTGATCCGTGAACATTGTAATCAATCATTATATAGTAGCAAAATATATAACTTAAATTGGTTTCATGCCAAAATCACATTGCATTCATATAATAATAATATATAGTGTTAAATGTTATCCTAACCCTACATTTACGTGAAAAGTGCGAATAAAATCTTGTAAAATTTATTTTAAAAAAAGTGTCAAAACAACACTAAACTTATAATGAATTATGCCGATATAACATGTCAGCCACATTCCAATATTAACAAATATAGTTAGCCGTTAACCGGACTAAAAAAGACAAATTTACCCTAAAAACTTTTAACTTATTTTTTCCATTTTACTCCGCCTATTGCCACCAATAACCACCATTCACCACCACCACCACCACCACCACCCCAAAACCCTAACCCCATTGCTGCCAAGCCCTAGCTCGCCACCAGCCCTCCCTCCTCTCATGCTCGCCACCACCCTTCCCTCCCTCTAGCTCGCCACCGCACCAGACTCACGCTGTGTCGCTGCCACGGTGGGGCTGAAGGCCATGGCGGAGAAGGCCACGCCAACCCCGAGCGATTGAGAAGAATGGTGGAGAAGAACGTGGGAAGCCAGTGACGCATCTTTCCTCTTCCTTTCTTTCGCCGGGCCCCACCTCCTCCCTTCATATTAAATCCCTTCCCACCGTTTCAAGAATCACCATCTCAAGATCAAGAAAATGATCACTCTCGGCATTTAGAATAGATCCAATAATTAAAATAATGATTAATTTCAATGATGAATGCAAATAGTTTGGTCAGTTGTGAATCTAACTCAGAACGGCAGCAGAAGGAAGAGAAACAGGGAAGGAGAAATAAGACAGCGACAGCGGTCAACATTTTGATTAATTAAATCATTTTTCTTTTTTACAGGGGTAAAATTGTCATTTCATTAAAATCTGGTCAATTCCGACGTTGAGAATTGAAGTCAACGGCTTCTGGAGTTATATTGACACATACATCATAAGGTTAGGATTAGTTTGACACTTTCTTATTTTACGGGGTTATATTGACATTTTCAACATAAAAACAGAGTTATTTTGGCAATTTATTCTAATATATGTGATCGTCAAACAATATATTTGTATTAGTTCAATAGACAATCAACTTAATAATCACGATACGAGGTGAATCGATCATAAACCGCACATGTGTTCAGCCTCTACCGGTTGCTACACAGGGTGCTTGACAAGACCCTATATTATAGGATTGAATTAATTTTGGAATGACTGAATAGGTATGAACGTATGTTAATTCTTTTTAAATCTATTTAAGCCTAAGCCCATTAGTAACTCAAAATATGGCATTTGCAAAGTCGAATTTAGAACACATTCTAAAATCACTTATAATTTGCGCAAACAATTTTCAAGTCATATTACAACAACTAGCTATAGGAAAGACATACTCTTCTTACTATTAGAAGTGGTGAATCCTTTACTAACCATAAAATCTAGTGCAAGGAGAACTGTTAGTGATCATACCTGAAGTTCAAATCTGTATAAATAAAAAGTTACTGGGTTAAATACACTTCTAACCCTATCTTTTGACTAAAAGTGTCAATATAACCCTTAAAATGAGAAAGTACCAAAATAACCCTAATTTTATGTTGAATTGTGCAGTTATAACATTTCGTGCTAATTCCGGCATTGATTGAAGAAAATATGTGTTGACTGAACGTGAAAGGTTTAAAATACTCTTGCCCATTTTACCCCTACTTGCCACCACCTCTTAGCGCCACCCGCCCACCACCCCCCTCCCCCCATATCTCTGCTCGTCTCCATCTCCGATCTCCACCCTAAACCCTAAACTGGTGTCATCTTCATCACTTCTCCTCCTCTTCTTCACTCTTCTTGCCACCGCTCACTCACCTCAGCTGCCTACCTCTCCCGCCCAGCCACCCCTAGACATTCTCAGCCACGCCCACTCACCTCAGCCACACACCCTCTCCGCCACCCACCTTTCTCAGCTACTACCTGCCTACCAGTAACCCATCCCCAACCCCACCCCACCTTTCCTAGCCACCATTTGTCCCACCCGCAGCTCCTCTTCAGCCACTCCCACACCGCAGCCAGCAAATCCTCCTACATGGCCAACGCTCAGCCCAACCCCTCACAGGTAACGCCCAGCTGCTCACCCAAACCCAGGAAATATCTGGCCACCATAACCCAAAACAAACCCAAACCTCACTGCATTGCTCGCGGCAGCGGCGATGAAATTGCTTGCGGCAGAAGAAACGCTGATGTGCGGGGTTGGCATGCGATGGTGAACGCGGGAGTGAAGAAAAGATCTTGATGGGGTGAAGAAAAAGTAGGGTTGGCTTGCGAGGTGAAGAAAAGGTCCGGCGAGAAGAAGAAATGAGAAGAAGAAGAAGAAAGGGGGAAAACACATGGACATTTATGTATTTTCCCTTTTCTTTTTAAATTTAGGGTCAAAATAATCATTTCATAAATTTCTGCCACACTTCCTGTTGATATTTAAAGTCAATGGCGCACAGGGTTGCATTGGCACATACATCAATAAGTTAGGGTTATTTTGGTACTTCTCATTTTGCAGGGTTATATTAGCACTTTCAACCAAAAGATATGGTTATTTTAGCACTTTTTCTAACCTATTTCCATTGATTTTTTAATTGGACTCTTTTTGGGTTATACATGAAATTTCAAAGAAAAAAGAACCATACGAAGGCAGATGAAGAGAGACCTATGGCATCCGGAGCAGCTCTCATCTTCAGAGATATCTCATAGAGGTGTGTCTATAGAGACCCCCTGCATCACAACTCATTTCATAGCTAAGATGGCACAATTGGGTAGCAATACAACAGGTGACTCGAGAAATAAGATCGAGATAACGACATATTAGATGAGGCTAGTGCTACCAAGCATCAAATTTAGCTAGAAATATCTCAGATATAGCAGCTTTCTTGCTAACTATTTTTGTCAATACGACACAAATTAATGTTTGGATGTTTGACCGACAATACACTCACAAGGGGTAGAAGCGTACTATTGGTAACACATCAAACCCTTGAGGAATAATAGTTGAGCCTAGCTTAAGTAGTTTCTAGGAAACTTGTTGGATGAAAGCTGTAATATTGTATTCCAATGAAACGATAAAATCACGCTTGGATGATTGTGATTAGAATTATCTTGGATATTGCTATGAGTTATGTTATGTACGTTTTCGTTATTGAGTAATTCGACCCTATTACAACCTTTGGGTTAAACGAATTCCCTTTGAGAATAAAACAATCAAGAAACCCTCGTGTTCTAGACTTGAATCAAGAGAATACTTTTGAGTAAGTGTGTTTTTTGTTTGCCTCGTATATATGAGAAAATTCTGATTTTATCTTCGGTTTTGTGTCTGCTTACCATGCTTGTGTACGCATGAATTTATAGGAAACATATGCATTCTACACTAAACTATGTAGTTATCAGAATTATTACAAACAAATTCTGAAATGACACAACCTTTCTTTATTTTAGGACAAGTCATGTTAGTCATCATCAACACAATTAATTCTTATCCAATCAACCATAAACACATAGATAGTTTATACAAGTGTGCACTCTACACCACCGATTTTTTGTTAAAGATTAATTCGACTCTATTGTAGCCTTTGGGTTACACGAATTCCCTTCGAGAATAAAACAATTGAGAAACCCTCGTGTCTCTTGTTCTAGGCTTGAGTAAGTGTATTTTTTTAGTAAGTGTGTTTTTTTCCTCGTATATATGAGAAAATTAGGATTTTATCTTCTGTTTTGTGTCTACTTACCATGCTTGTGTATGCATGTATTTATAGGAAACAAATGCATTCTACACTAAACCATGTAGTTATCAAAATTATTACGAACAAATTTTGAAACGACACAATCTTACTTTATTCTAGGACAAGTCATGGTATTCATCATCAACATAATTAATCATTATCCTATCAACCATAAACTCGTAGATAGTTTATACAATGTGCACTCCACACCACCAAACTTGTTTTAACGCCATGCGTTCATAACTACTCAAATCCAATTATACTTAAATAATTTGTGTATATAAAACACCAACAATCCTCCCCCATTTAAGTATTATGTTTGACTTGGAAAATCAACAACCAAACCAAATAACTGTATAAATAATATCTCGAAGACTGAATTTTCACTATAGTGAATTACACATTCCAAATATTCAAGAATCATGGTGTCTCTAAAGACTGAACTCTTCAACCTATTTTAACACTTGAAGATAATAAACACAAAAATTCAAATACAACTCAAAAGCTAAAAAACCTACACTACACAAGTCATGTGTCCTTATCATTCATGAGTGCATACAAAGCCAAGTCCGAGCTTATTGAAGCGGCTACACTTAACACTTCACACTTCACACTTCATATAGGTGAATCATTTTAATCATACACTTGCAAATGTACTTTTTCAAAGGATCCATTAAGAAGCTAAAATTTTAACCTTACTTTCATGCAGGTCCAAACATATTGCCTTAGGGATATGAAATCATACATTTCGATCTTAAACAATAGGCCTACCACATTACTCCAACGTCATATTAGAGAAAAATTGGGTATCCCATTATCAAATATTTAAATAGGTTTTAAACTCATCTAGATCACCGACTTGTTTACCAAATCACTAACTATCCCGTTTGTCAGGTATTCCACTAGATAGTGTTGAGATCTTACAAAATCAACTGAAATCACACATGAGTTATTAACTCGTGATTCACGCTATGCCTAGCGCTCAATTATCTAAATTTTCCATTATATACTTCACTATAAGCCTTAGAAACCTGTCGGATTAGGCCACAACAACATTTCATATACCAAATTCCGTAACCATTCCACCTCTTTACTAGCAGTTGAACTTTCCGCTAATTTACGTTTCACCTCTTCCTGAGTAAGAAATGGTTACCTTACTTTAATACTCTCCTTTCCTTATATTTTTCAAGAGCCAACCATCTGTATTACAAAATTATTGAATACTGTGTTCTTATTCATTTTTTAAGAGTTAACTCATCCGTATTACAAATTTCTAGTATACCGTGTTCTGAATCATGGGTCAATAAATATATTTAAAAATTTATATTCACATCCATTCATTTCTTTGAAATATATTGAATATTCATCCTTAACCTTTTCATAAATACACAACCATGTATTTCATTAAAAGAAAATTTCCATCATAGTTATGATGCTTCGGTTGAGCTGTCTGACATTGACAAAATGCTTCTGACATTTTCAGATCATTTCTAACTGTTTTGCATATATAATCAATTAATTTCTTGTTTCATTACATGCGGCATAACTTTATTACAAAGAAATTAAAGTAATATACCGGTAAGGATTTCCTTTGTTTGACGAAATATAATACAGTAATAAATAATTACGAAATTCAATTGACAGCCAAAAACATAGTTGAACTAGTAAATTCTCAAAAACTTACTGAGATTATTCTGAAAGTTAAGAACTGACTGAGATGATTGTGAAAGTTGACAAGAGGAGTTGGCCATACAACACCACCCCATCCATTGTATTTAATCTAATCCATACATGCGCATCCTTTCAATTGACACACGTTAATTGTTGCACCATTGCATCCCTCACCCAATATCCAATTCATCCATGCACAACCACGCTCATCATCCAATACGTTTATAATTACTCTTTAAAAGTGTTAGAGTAAATGTATATTGTATTCTAATGGAATGGTAAAATCACGCTTGGGTGATTATGATAAAAATTTCTTGGATATCGATATGATTCTTGTTACTTACGCTTTCGTTAAAGATTAATTTGACCCTATTACAGCTTTGGGTTACACGTATTCCCTTCGAGCATAAAACAATCGAGAAACCCACTTGTTCTAGGTTTGAATCAATAGAATAATTTTGAGTAGGTGTGTTTTTGTTTGCCTCATATATATATGAGAAAATTATGATTTAATCTTCTGTTTTGTGTCTACTGATGAGATGTCAAATGCATGTATTTCCTAAGGCATTTAACACCAGTTTTATTATCTTTTGTGTGGAAGATTGCTAGATTTAGGTAGGTTTACATTACAAGGGGTTTAGATGACTGTTTGTGGTTTTCATATCTAAATCCCTCATTTTAGCCTACTTTAGATCTAATAGATTTTATGTCCCTACGAGCGTCTAGATTCATTTTTGTGAGCTTTTATTTGTAAATTGCTCGTAGGCACTTCAGACTATTTTTAAAGGGCATTCGTAACAACGGTAGTAGGTTGTAGAAGGTTGTTCGCAATGATGGTAGTAGATTGAAGGCTACGAGACAAACACGTGGTAGTATATGAATGCACTGAAGAATAGGAGTTAAGTCCAGATTAAATGAAGACTGGCATGGCTCGTGTAGATTTGTACGGCCCATGCCATACCAAGTGGTGAGAAGACTAAGTCCAGGCACGAGCCACGCAATCTTAGATGGCTCGTGCGATCAGAAGATGAAGAACCAAGACTCTAGCCCGTGGACTACGAGCTTTTAGGCGGGCCTCGTGCTCAGAAGACTTGTGGACACACTCTAATCCGTGGTGTGCGGGTCACGTGCTCAGAAAGCCAGGACACACTCTCCAGTCTGCGACCCACATATTTTTACGTGGACCGCACACTCAGAACGTTCAGGGAGGACGTCCAATCTGCGGTCTGCATGCTTATGCGAGAGCTGTGTGGCGTGGATTGTGCACTATTATATGGCTCGTGCTAACGTGGCTGCTAGGGTTTCCCTTTTTGGGCTTTTCTAAGTCCCAGTCTCACCTAATATATAAGCAGCGTATAGTCTACCAGGGTATAAATTTGGTCATTATTATTATTCCTAGTGGTAGGTAGAAAGAAGAAGGTTATCTCTTCTCTTCTATTTATTTCTCTAGTTTTTGCTTTATGGCATTGAATCCAATGATTGCTTTGGATTTATTGTGTCTAGAGTAGTTTATTTCTTAGGGTAATAATTGCATTCATGACTTGATGTTGACTTTGTGAGACTCTTAGATTACCCTATCTTTATGTCCTAAGAATATGTGTGCTTGATTTGTGGTTTATATTCTTGTAAGATTTATGCCATGTTATGATTTATGATGCATCCATAGAATCATGCGTAGTATAATATCGTGCTAGGCCAAATTGCTATCTTAGGAGTGTTAGATTAGGGCTATTGTAGGTTCGAGAGTATCAGGAAGATGAGTGCATTCATGCTACCTTGAGAATGTCGTTCCGGTCGTTAGACTCTAATTCTAATTGGCTAGTTGTGTGAGTGATTACATGTTAGGGGAGTTAGACTAATTCCTAACGAGGGGAACCCTTGGCTTATCCCGATTGATAGGCATTTTAGTTTGTAGCGATTAGGGTTGGTTTGTAGAAACTAGGGTCGTAGCAACCCTATAGTCATCATGAGATGCCAATTCCCCCTGTCTCTCTAGGACTAGGGTTGGTGTTCATAGTGGAGTTCCCAGGACGTATTTTTCTCACTCTCGTATTTAATGGTTGCGACCTACACAAGGCTTAGTTCCTTTAAGTGGGGGAAGCATTAGCATCAGGAGTGAGATAACGGGGAATGAGGAGCACATCCAAAAGGTCAATTGACGTACATTCCCTAATTACAAAAGCAGTGAGTTAGCTCTTTAGGGGAGATGATACTTTGTGTGATAGACATTGGGATTCCCAGTCTTCATCCACACTATGTGACATAGGCATAGGTTTATATGTCTTACATGATGTAGAGACTAGGATCAAAGTTGTCAATCGGTCATGTTACGTAAATACCCACAAGACTAGTTAATTATAGTTTCTACTCGCTTTGTTTGCATGCTCTGTAGTTGTTAGACACAACCCCCCCCCCCCCAATTATATGTTTAAAACACTAACTATTCCTGACACACAATCGGAGTGATGCACGATTGTGGGTTGTATGTAGTTTACTCTCAAATTCTAGTATCTCTGTGGACGACCCAGACTTGCCACTAGTTACTCTATAGTGGTTAGTAGTGAGGACGGGAGAAATTTATAAATTTTGTCTTTGGATGCATCTCTTGGGTACTTAAACAGCCCCACGGGGTGTAGGTCATATGCTTACCATGCTTGTGTACACATTTATTTATAAGAAACAAATATCATGAAAAATAATCACCACTTCGTCATTCTACACTAAATTAATCATGTAGTTATCAGAATTATTACGAACAAGTTCTGAAAAGACACAATAGTTTCTCATTCTAGGATAATCCATATTAGTCATCACCAACTATAGAAAATAAGGGAATAATGTTGTGATTGTATTTATGATCTGGGTTACAATATATAGAGGTACAAGAGACATATACAAAATCAAAAAAAAAAGAAAATGATTCTAGTCTATACACAAGTAATATTCACAAATATTGTTATCCCTTAATAATCTTCCTCGAGTTGGAGCATGTAGATCAAGAATGCCCAACTTGCTAAGTATTAAATGAAACTGAGTACATCTGAGAACTTTCATGAACAAATCTGGTGGCTGATTAGAAGTGTGGATATGGTGAGTGACAATAGTACCAGACTGCCCAAGATCATGGAAGAAATGATAGTCAACCTCAATGTGCTCTGTATGTTCATGAAAAACAGGATTAGCTGCAATATGAAGAGCAGACGTCATGGGGGCAAAATGCAAAACACTTAAGTCCAGAAACAAATACTTAAGCTATAGTAACTCACAAAAAGTGACTGCTATCGCATGATACTCCGCTTCAGCAGAAGAACGAGAAACTGTAGGTTCCTTCTTGGTCTTCCAAGAATTCAAAGAAACACCAATCATCACAAAATACCCAAAAAGATAACGTCGTGTAATGGGACAAGCATCTCAGTCTGAGTCACAGAAAGCAATCAACTACAAGGAACTATGTGAATACATGAATAAATCTTGACTAGGATGACTCTTCAAGTAGTGTGAAACCCGGAGAACAGCTTGCCAGTGAGGAACACAATAAGACTGCATAAATTGAGCAAGCATATGAACCAAATAACTAAGCTCAAGACATGTAATGGTAAGGTAAATGAGACGACTAACGATGCACCGATACTGCTCAAGATCATCATGAAGGGACCCTTTTTACATGCGCTAGATCATGTTGTTGCTCCATCGAAAAATCAGTCGATTTAGTAGACAAAAACCCTATAACCCTACATAATTCACAAAAGTGCACATATAACCTTTTGATAATTGAAAGCGCGAATATAATCCTAGATAGTTAGTTTATGTTCAAATATAACCTTTTTGGCAGTTTGAGGCAGGAATTAGATGAAAAGTCTATTTTAGCCCTCTGATTTTTTTTTATTAAAAATGATAAATATTGATGTTACTATTATACCTCTTCTCTCCTTATCTTTATGTGCTTCTCTGCTTCTCTTTTTGCGTTTCCCTTTATTTTCTCTTCTTCCACTGAAAGAGAAAATTACATTTCTCTTCTTCTACTCCGACTACGGTGTCCTAGCGGCGACGTGAGTTGATGTAGCGGTGGAGGTGTGGCGGAGGCTGGTTCCAAGTGGACGGTAACACAAAGAATATTGGTGAGTGGAGAGAGGGGGTGGTGGGTCTCGATTTTCCGGCGCTTGGCTAAGCGGCGCCAGAAAATATGGCTGATGGTGGCAGAGCTAGTGTAGGGCTAGGTTTCAGTGGAGGTCTGGGATAGGGCTGCGCTGGGATCGTCGGCACCAGTGGAGCTAGGGATTTGGGGTGGTGGCGGAGTGATGCCGGATGAATGGAGAATTGATGGTGGAGTTCTTGGTGGTCATAGTGGAGGCGGGGCTATAGCAGATGAGGGGATAAGATATCAAAAATGTCATTTATTATTATTTTTCTATTTTAATATTTTTAGGAGGTCAACATTATACTCTTTTT
>JAULKK010008374.1:0-10310 GCA_032355705.1 Rubia peregrina
AATTTTTGGACTTCTAACTGGCTAGATAGAAGACCACTTATCGACCTTTGTGACCCTGGTCTGACCTCTATTCCCCGTGAATGCTTGGTTTCATTCTTTATTCAGAACAAACACTCCTTGCTTCCTCAGCTTGTTCCAATGTTAGACCCTGAACTTATTGCTCTTTTACAGGGATCAAGACTAGCTTTGCACAGAGAAGACATGCTCATATGGAAACCTGAAGTAAGAGGTACTTTTACATTTAAATCTGCCTATACAGGGCTCAGAGAACAAAGAGGTCCATTTGGAGTTTCTCTCAATCTTCTTGCCATGCTGGAAGCTATTCACACGAATGGAGAAGTCAATCGCCGCTCAAACTGGAAGTTGCTCCTATTTGGGAACTTGCTCTCACCCTATAAACCTTTTATCATAAGTTTGGCGATTCAGGCTGCATACATCCTTTCACATAGCTGGTAATTCTTTGGATATACTTGAGTTTCGTTTAGACGATTCTCTAATCTGTTCGGAGGCTTTTAGTAGCTAGGTAAATACTTTGGTGAATCTGGGCTGCTACAACAAACTTGACCATACTGTTGTTTTTTATTCCGTAGTTTTTTGGAGGCAACTAGCGTTGTCTCGTGAGCTCTAAGCTCTTATTCCTTAGGGAATTTTATGTACTACAACGTAGCCACCCAGCTTCTTTACTTATGTTTTGTTTATTTAGGCTTGGGGAAGCCAATACAAATTCCCCTACCATTATGGTAGTTTTACCTTTAAAAAAGCTCTCCCCACAATCTGATTCCTTGTGTCTGTACATTTTGAGTGTATGGTCTACTTTTTAACACTATGTCTCTTTTCTTTCTCTATGTTTTACATTTAATCTTAGCTATTTCTGAAGAAATTCTGTACCTGCATGAGTATTCTTCACTTCTTTTGGTCTCCAAAAAGACATGCCATTCATATGCATCTGCAGATGAGAGCCCAACTTCCTCTGCCCTTGCTTCTCTTTCAGTTTGGCCCTGGTTCCGTGCCTGTGTTATTGTGGGTCGGGGCGGAACTAGAGGGGAGCGAGGGGTGCTGGCGCCACCCCTGGAATCTGGTGGCCCAGAATTTAGGTCCAGGAGCCACCGGAATCCATGGATTCCGCCCCCTGAACCTAGGTTTCACCTCCCTTTTCCAGAAAGCTCCGAGGAAGACGATGGCTATTTTTTGATTTTTTGTTTATTCACTGAACAAAACAACGTCGTTTTAGGTCATTTTTCAATTTTTATTATTTTGTGTGTTCATTAAACAAAACGACATCGTTTTAGTATAAGTAAAACGACGTTGTTTTGTTCTCGTCAAGGGAAAAAAATCTGATAAATGGGTTAACCCAGTAGACCCAACTAGAAAATAAAAGAAATATGAAATCTGATAAATGGGCTTAACCCAGCCATTTCCTTTTAGAAAATCCCATCCGTCCAACATTTAAAATAACCCCAAATTATTTTACTGCTTTCCTCATATGAATTTTTTTACCATAATTAATTATGATGAGGAGATCATGAAGGATTTGTTATCTCATTTTCAAATTAATTTTGATGGATATGGTAAAAAAAAATTAACTAAGAAAATCTTAATAAAGGTATATATTTTCAATTAAGTAGTAATTATTCTATTTTATCAAGTTATTAAATTATTTAATTAATTCTAGACATAAATTTATTTCAATTAGGTATAAATTGATTCATATGTGTAATTTGCGCACTAATTTATTTTTAGAATCTTATTTATGTTATTTTAAATTCATTAATTAACAAGATAGAATCATAGTAAGGGTAATTTGACGTATTTGTAAAATTTGAATTATTTTATACTCACTTCATTATTTAAGCGAATTTTGTTTGAATATGTTGAATTAAGTTTTTAGGGAAAAAAATTCAGTGTATTTCAGTGCTCGGAAAAATTTACCAATATAATCTAGTGTCCAGAAAAAAAATTACCAGTGTAAATCAGCCCCCCCCTAAAATATTGCCCTGGTTCCGCCATTGCATTTACCAACGGTTATTTTTTGCGACATCGTCCATACAAAATGACTTCAGATTTAACATCTTTCCATGTCAGCAGGCACATGACAAAGCTTCCCTAGAGTATGTGATGTCGTAAACCATTATATCATTTCTCAGAGACGTCGCCATTAACAATGTCACAGTAATTGCAGGCCCTTTTAGGCTTGTTACTATCATTGACATTGCTCTGTATGCACGCCGATGTCGTTCCAACTGATATCTCAGGAAAAAAAATCCAATCATCGGTCATCTTTCTTGAACCGACATCGCTCTAAATCTGCCGACATCAGTTCAGAGCCGAGATAAAAATGTACTTTTTACTATGGTAGTATTTACCTCAATTTTTGGGACTAAAACTCGAGGTAAAAAGGCATGTAGGTAATAGGTGTTTGTTTTAGTGATTGATGACTTTATGTTGACTTCGTGAGATTCTACGATTTCCCCATCTTTATGTCCTATGAATATTTATTCTTAATTTATTCTTTACCTTTTTGAAAGATTTATGCTATGTTTTTTTTCTATGATACATGCATAGTATAATATCGTTCCAGGCTTAAATGCTATCTTGGGAGTGTTAGATCAGGACTATTGTTGGTTCGAGATTGCTGGGGAGATGAGTTTATTCATGCTACCTTGAGAGTACTGTCCCAATTGTTAGACTCTAATTGTAATTGGCTAGTTTTGTAAGTGATTGCCTATTAAGGATGCTAGACTGATTCTAACAAGGGGAAACCCTTGACTTAGCCCGATAGATAAGATTGGGCTGGTGTGTAGTGACTAGGGTTGTGTCAACCCTAGAGTCATCACGAGATGCCAACCATTTTACCTCTCTAGGCCTAGGGATTGGTGTCCATAGTGGAGGGCCCATGACATATTATCCTCGCTCTCGTACCTAACAATTGCAACCTACACAAGGATGAGTTTCTTTAAGCGGGGGTTCGTTAGCATCGGGAGTGATATTGATGAGGAAAGAGGAAAAGATCCAATGGTCTATCAACAAAATTTCCCTTATTACGGAGGCGGTGTGGTGACCTTTAAGTGGAGCCAAACCTTTGTGTGACAGACATTGGGAATCCTAGCTATATCCACATTATGTGACATAGGCATGGGATATGTTTAAATATCTTACATGTCATAGAATCGTGGATCAAAGTCATCAATCGGTCTTGTTACACAAATATTTAATTCTCTCCTTCTGCATGGTCGTTAGTCGTTAGACAAAAACCTTCCAATCGTATGTTTAAAAACACTAGCTATTCCTGACACACAATTGGAGATTGTGGATTTTGTGTAGTTACACCGAACTTGCCGCTAGCTACTTTATATTACTTAGTAGTTAACGCAGGAACAACAAATAAATCTCTTATCTTTGACACTTCGCATCCTCTGGGTAATTCTCCCACAATATTAAGACCTTGTGAGGTGCAGGTCAAATCTCCAAGAAGATTGGTTGCAACACGATGGCCAAAGACATAGCTTCCTTCGTGCCTAGAAATCAAGCTCATTTGCTGGAGAAGTATATTGATGCCTCTGCCAATACAGAGCTGGTGGAGAAGTGGTAAGGGGCTATTAGATATGGTGGCCTAAAGCTTCCCTTTGTCGGCTTTATCAAAGATTCAAGGAAGTTTTATTCTGCTGAAGAGCTTTAAGCAATCATCTATGATGCCACACCAATCCTAGCTACGAAGCCCAATCCTCAAGATGCCCCTAGCCAGACTACTGTGGAAACTCGAGAGGGAGATGAAAAATACCCTGATTAAGATGCAAATGCTGACGGGAAAGCATCCACCCATAGAGTAGAAAATGATGTATGCATTTTCCTCTCATTTTCCCATGTTTTGTATTATGAACCTTGAATTCTAATGAATGAAGGTAATTTCATTCCTTTCTCCTTATGAATTTATTTATTGCTTTAAATAGTGCACAAACCCGAGGGTAGAATTACAGAATTCCCGTCAAGTTTTGGCTAAGGTCATATTCGAGTCGGCCAAAACTTGCAGTGAGCAAACGAGGGTCAATACATATTTAACTAGAGCTAACGAAGAATTTGGATCTTGGCACAACAATAGCCACCCTACGATACTGGGCTTTTTTTTAAAGAGCTAAATGCGCGACAAAACAAAGAGCACACAATTGTTGACCTTGACATCATAGAAGAAGAATGCGATTCCCTCGAGAAGAGACATCAAGAAGTGATTCACGAGATAATGCAAGAATACAATTTTTTTCACCACTAACTCATTGATGCTAGGCTTTATCTAGTGTTGTCACAAAGGAAAGACATCGAATACTATCAGAACTAGGCGAAGAAAATTGAAGCTCAAGTTTGTGAGATGGTAGAATGGAGCAGGCTCTCAGAGGAAGAAATTAGATCTTGGCGAAGGACTATTGAAGAAAATTGAAAGGTATACGAAGTTCTTATCCTTTAAAAATCCTGCCTTCAAGATCAGTTTACCAACCATAACTCTACCATCGAGGTATTTTCATAAAGTCTTCGAGCCAATACGTTGTCCCATGGTGTCCTTCACAAGGATATTATGGAGGAAAGTCCTCGATTCTTGTGGAAAGCTGCCAAAATGATGATGAATCAGGGAGGCGACAGAGAGCATCGCCATTATGTGGTGTACAACACTATAACAAAGTGGGTAGATAGGAGTCGACCCGCGAGGAACGCAGGCAATTCCACTGGTGTCCAACCTCCTGCTACAAAGAAACACTTGAAGATACCTTCTTGCAAGTCACGAGCTCTTGAAGACAGGTTGAAGGTCAAAATGATGGCTTAGAACCGAGTTCCACATTCTCAAAGGAATCGAGGTTAGGATAGCAATGTGCCTTAATCCATCGAGTCAGGGCCAAGATCGAGGTCGTACTATTTCCAGGAAAATTTTGAACTATTCCAAGGGTGAGATGAATTGTGATTTTGAGTGAGCCACACACATTAAAATCAAGAATATAGAGTGGTCAGATAAGCTGTATTATCCTTGTAACTTTATATTGTATTATGCACCATTCTATTTGTTGTAATATGTATAATTAATGTTAATCTCGAAATATATTTCTTGACCAACCTTACAAAGTTGCACTTTTATTTCATATAACTTACTGAGCTCAACGTAAGTGATAGAGAATTGGAAATTTTATCGATTGACAAAGCCATAAAATATGTAACACTATGCATACAAATAGAAGTCATTTAGGTGTAGCGCTAAGCATTATAATATTTTATGTAATCAGATGTAGCACAGGGCGTATGAATTTGAAGGCAGTACAAATTTCCAAAATCAGGTTTGCAAAGCATGTAGCTATCCCCCTAGGGGGTCCATAATATTGAGAAGGATGTCATTCGATTTACGACATTGTTTTTGGGTGCGCTACCCCTATCGATGAACACCGGTCATCGCCTATATCTATGTTAGGGTAAGCTACTCCCTTGCTAGACTCTCAAGAAAAAAAATGACCAAAAATTATGAGCTTTCGTGACGAGCCACTTAGGACCGGTGGTATATTCAACGATTGGCAATGTTCCATCTACGAGGTACTTGATTTCCCCCCATGGTCTCTAACACATAATTGTATCCCAGGTATGCTTCGACAACCTTGTAAGGCCCCTCACAGTTAGCAGGTGCCTTTCCATACGTTTCCTTTCGACTCTTATCATTCTTCTTTATAACCAGATCTCCCGGATGGAACTACACTTTCTTTACCCTTCAATTATGGTAGCGCTTAACCTTTTCCTGAACTTTAGCTTCATGGATGGATGCATGTTCCCTTTGTTCCTCGAAAAGATCAAGGCATAGCAGAAGATATCCTCATTTGTTTCCACTTTGCCAAAAGTTACCATCCTTGGACTGGGTATCCCAATCTCGGATAGAATCATATCTTCTGAACTATACACCATATTATATGGAATTTCCCTTGTAGCAGAAGACTCAGCCATTCAATAGGCATATAGAACACTGGGTATTTCATTTACCTAGTTTCCCAATCCTCCCTCTAGCCTTGCTCTAATGCTATTAACGATGATTCAACTGGTGACTTCCACTTGACCATTCGCTTACAGGTGATAAAGCATTGCCACTTTCTGCTGGATTTTTTACTCCTTACACTAGCCCTTGAAAGAATCATGAGCAAAATGGGTCCTATTGTCAGTTATGATGGTCTTTGGTATACCGAACAAACACATTATGTTCTTCCAGCAAAATACAATCATCATCCTCCCCTTCATAGCAGTTAAGGGCTTAGCCTTAATCCATTTAGTGAAGTTGTCAATGGATACAATGAGGTATCGAAATCTTCCTGGTACCTCATGAAAAAGCCCACCGGTCAATCCCCAATTTTTCAAATGGCCACGAACTAAGTATGTTCATTATTTTCTCTTGTGGGATATGGGTAATCAGTTCATGGTTTTGACACTAATGGCATTACTATGTATACTTGTTTGCTTTATCAAACATCTTAGGCCAGTATTACCCAGCTTGAATAAAAAAAATTGCAACTGAAATCCCCCTGATGGCTTTCACAAACTCTTTCGTGCACCTCTCTAACCAAGCATTCATCTTTATATGGAGTGACACACCGAAGAAGTGGCTGCAGGTGGCCTCATCTATACAAAACATCGTCTTGGATCACATACCTTGGAGCTTTCAACCTTATACTTATTGCTTCGACAACCCTTTCTAGAAGAACCCATTCTCGAAGGTATCGAATGATTGGCATCATCCAAGTCTTCTCCTCATCCCTATCCATTACCACCTCTTCTTCAAAATTGCGCCTGCTCAATGTTTCCATCAGGACTTGTTTCTGAGATTGAATGTTGAGATTAGAGGAAGCAAGCTTGCTCAAGGCATCCACCTTATGATTCATTTCTCTGGGCACCTGTGTCAGGGTATACATTCGAAATCCTTTCACTAAGGGCTTTAATTTTGAAAGCCTTCTCAATCCCCCTTGACATGCTGAACCACAATCTGAGAGTCGATAAATATTTCTAAGTACCTGGCCTTCAGTTCCTTAGCCAGTCAAAGATTAATAATTAGGGCCTCATATTTAGCCTTGTTATTAGTGGCTTTGAAGTCAAAATGCAGCGTATATGGGTAATCCGTACCATCAGGGTTGGTGAGTGACACTCATGCTCCATTTCCTCTTGGGTGTGAGGATCCATCCACATAGAGCTTCCGCACATCTCTAGCCAACACATCCTCACCAAATTTGATAGGCCCTATGGCCTCAATAATGAAATCAGTGAGATCCTAGTCCTTGATCATTGTTCGTGGCTGAAACTGAATATCTTGTTCGCCTAGCTTGACATCACACTTCATCATTCTTTTCAAAACCTTTTGTTTCAAAAGTATTTTCCTAATTGGATGATTGGTAAGCAGGATAATGGTATGGCCCTATAATTATAGGGCCATAAATGTCGTGCTGTAAGCCTTGACCTCAGTGAATTCAATGCCTATGTAATAAATAATTTTAAACTTGAACATAGCTTTTATTTAAATTACTGGACTACTTTTCGGATAATTTTAACTCAAAAGCCTACAAGAAATTTTTATATAAAATAAAATAACATGAGATAACTAAATAAATAGAAATAATAATAATAATAATAACAACAATGGTAAAATATTAGCTTTATTATAGGATTCATTTATGAAAGAACAAATGAATAATACTATGCCAAATTAGGAAGAAAACGAAAAATACAATTCACAAATTTTAAAACGAGCAATGAATATAATAAACAATTTAGAAATAATAAATTGAGTTGCTAAGGAAATATCTAAAACTTTATAATAAAATTTTGTAATATTAGAGTTACAATTGAAATAAATATATGTTGGAAATATGTAAACTTTCATTAATCTCCAAAAATTTCAGCCCATCGCCTTTACATCACAGCGATCATCTATCGTATTCTTCTTTCATAAATTTAGCTACTACATCTCTCACTTTTGGTATTTCCCAATTTCTATATACAATAGTGTCTAAAATTTGGTTAAATATATTCTCCTCCCATTTTTCCTCTTTAAAACAAGCCCCGTTTCACCATTGCCAAATGCCATATACGGTATTTGTAACTGCAGATTTCAGCGTCAACGATCATTTACTTTTTCCCCAGCATTGCTCCATCAACCACTCCATCTCGTCAGACCATTTCCCCGGCTTCCTTTCCCACTGCATCCAAGCCAAAAATTCCTTCCATATTCTCATAGTTTTCATGCAACAGAAGAACAGATGATCCATTTACTTGTCTTCTTCACACAACGCTTATCTCTTGTCTACCTACACCTCAAACTTCGTCAATCTATCTTTTGTTGGTACTTTTTTGTGATATAGCATCCAGAAGATGAACTTTGCTCCAGGTCTTGCAAAGTTCCCATAAAAGAGTCTCCTCCGGCTTGTTTCTGGCTTCTCCTCCTTCAAATCATTATAAAGTTTCCTTATACTGAACTTCTTAGCACTCAACTGCTTCTGCCATGCCTCCAGTCCATCTTTTGACATAGATTCCATAGTATTTTACCTATGCTTGCCAGAATCCATTCTATTAGTGCTATGGCATTCAAAACCCCAGTCTTCTTTGGTTCCTAGATCCTCTCCCAAGCAACCAGAGACATCCTTGTTATAGTTTCAGTCCCACTCCACAAATACGATATGCAAATAGCTTCTATGTGCTTTAATACGGATTTTGGTGATGGAAAATCTTGCATCCAGAAATTTGTAACCGAAAAGATTACACTCTCTATCAGTTGGATCTTGCCTACTCCCTCTGTCCCGCTATAACTGTCTCACAACTTCTTTTTTCACTATTTGTTGATGATTTTATTATTTTAATATATTAAATTATGTATAAAAATAAATTATAAACTATGTATTATTTTAATATATTTTAAAACTATGTATGTTGATGAATCTAGCAATATATCATATGATAATTTTTACATTTGTATGTTTATAGATTTTTTCAATACAAATTGCATCAACTTTACTGATGAATAGTGAAGTAAGACACAAATAGAGGGACAGAGGGAGTACATAACTTAACAGCTCTAACTCCAATGTTTGATCCTTGCCACAATTTTTTCTATAAGAGGTTGCATATAAGTATGTTAATTTTTCTACTGGTCAAAGGCACTCCAAGATACCTGAATGACAGTATCCCTTCTTCAAAACTTGTGATCTCCAGTATCTTGGCCTTCTTTTCAATATCTGCTCCACCAAAATACACTCTGCACTTGGCCTTGCTCACCCTTAAACTAGTTAACTTCTCAAATTCATGATATGACTGCATCAAGATCATAACTGACTTCTCATTACCATTAGACAGCAATAATACATCATCAACAAAATTCAGATTCAGAATTCCCAGTCCCTCATATTTTGGATGGAATCATAAGTACGGTTTTCCCCCTGCCACCTACAAACACCTAGACATATATTCCATAACAAGCACAAACAACAACGGGGATATAGGATCCCCCTGCCTCAATCCCCTTTTTGCTTGTAAGAAACATGTAGGACAACCATTCACCAGGTATTTAAATGAAACAGATTTCACACATAACATTACCCAGTCAATATATTAGTCAGGCATACCAATATACTTCATAATATCCTCCAAACTATCTCATGCCAGAGTGTCATAAGCCTTTTGAATATCCATTTCAATTGTACATCTTGGGCTACCTGTCTTCCTACTATATCCCCTCACAATTTCATAGACCATCATAATATGGTTATGAATAATTCTATTTGGAACAAAGGCTGCTTGGTTTAGCCGCACTACTTCAGCTATAACTCTACTCAATCTGGTTGTTAAGATCTTTGACATTATCTTGTACATAGTTGTGCAACAAGAAATCGGCCTCAAATCTTTAACCTTCACAACTGCTTCATATTTAGGAATCAAAGTCACCAAAGTAACATTAATAGCTCTATACAACTGTTGGGTATTTTGGGTCCCTTCCTATGTGGTAAAGCCCAATATTTTGTGTCCCTAAGTTTGACAAAAAGATGGACTTGTGGGTGGTGAAAGGCAGAAACGAAAAACAGAGAAAAAGGGGAGAGAAGAGGAGAGACAAGGGTTTGCTGCATTTTCCCGTTTTTTGGTGTCCAGGCTTTACAAATCAGATCGGTTGAAAGGCCATTCGTTGTCCGATTGAGTTGAAATTTTGGCTGCAGCTTTGGGACGTATTGGGCTTCATTCTCACCAGTTGGTTTGTTTATTGGTGCTCTGGTTTGGGAGAAATGGCAGTTTGAGTTTGCTCTGCAGATTTGGTGATATTCTCA
>JAULKK010008395.1:0-10309 GCA_032355705.1 Rubia peregrina
GGATAGGTGAAAGTCGAAGATATTGATGCTTATGCACCCAAAGATTTACTCATAGTTACTACTGGGTCTCAAGTAAGTGATGCTCATTTATTTTTTTCTCTATTTATTCGTAACTCAGGTTCCTTCTAAGAATGATGTTGGTGAATGATTATCCAAGTCGGGTGCGACGTATAACTATGTGCACTATTTGTGTCAGGCAGAACCACGTGCTGCACTGAATCTTGCGTCGTATGGAAGTAGCCATTCACTCAAACTAAACAAAGATGATTTGATTTTGTATTCTGCGAAGGTATTTTTATTTACATGCATGATGGATTGTGTACAAGTTACTATATTGCTTTTGGGGTATCTTATTTCTGCTGATGTTCACTGAGATGATGCTCATAAATTTGTTGAGTTTAACTCTACTGAAACTCCAAAATGTTTTCTGCTGAAGGTTTTTTTAGTACAGACGTTCACTTAATTATACTTCTTAGAGTAATTTATAGATGGAATGCTTTAGCTTAAGTTAAGTCTTACTAAGTGATACTGCTTTACGCGACCATCACTGGACTAGCCATTCAGAGTGATGAACTGAGTTAATTTCACTCAAATGGGATTATGTTATGGCAAAGATGCAGTCTCATTATTTATTGATTTTGATGGAATTTTAATGATTGTATTTAGATAATTTTTCATTGCTACCCCCAAGGTTCATTGCATCCAAGTATGATGGCTTTTAACAGGATGATCAGATAGTTGCTAATGCTTATGTATAGCACAGTGTTTCCTTTTTGAATGGAATGTCAAATGGGAGCTATCTATAATATGTTTCTTCAGCACGGAGATAGTATACCATTCTGCTATTCATAAAAGTCTCTTTCTGATCTTAGCATGTTTCTGGTCAAAGCATAGCACTCATTAATTTTTTTCTAGGGTGCATGTGTAACTTAATTTGTGCCTCTCAGAAGAGAACCATCAGAACGTGGATCTTAGTGACTTACCCACTTCCTGTCGGCATTTTACTTGTCAAAAATTGGAATACCATCTTGATAGGTTGATTGGATTGTAAATTAGACATAGAATTTAGAAATTTATTTTTGATGTTGTTCAACTTGTTGGGCAGGAGGATGTAAAGGATAAGGATGACCTTCTTTCCTTAGTTTTTGTAAATAAGTGTTGGAGCTCATTGGCGAATTATGCTTGGTTAATTTTATAAAACCAACACTTTATGTCATTGATTTCTCTTTTGTTCATTCAGGAATCTAGTTGAGTTTTTCATTTTCTGTTTGTGACCAAATTACCAATGCAGCTTTGATCTCAGCTATTCAATGACAAGAACTGCAATTTCTTTTATGTGTGTCTGTTTTCTCTAGTTTGTTTGCTAATGTATTTTTCTTTGTTTAGCTTGTTTGTTAGTTAATCTCTAGAATAAGAATTTTAAGGCAGAAGAAGCATGGGTATCATACCTTACAAGTTTCATATTTTTACTAGTTGGTCTGACAATTTTAATGTATGGATTGCATATAAGTTTCCAGTTTGTTTGGCACACTAGATGTAATGAGGTCATGTTTTTTTTGTTGTTGACAGGAATGCATATTTTGAATAGAAATATATTTACTTGATTTGTTTCCATCAATGGCAAAGTCAACTGTGGATTTTTCTTGCTTTGAATAACTTATTCTATTTTCATAGGTGATACCTGGCAATGAAACTCGGGTAATGAAAATGCTAAATCGTATATCAGATATAGGATCAACCATAGTGATGGGGAAGAATGAGTTCTTGCATTCATCTGGTCATGCTCATCGTGATGAGTTGGTGAGTATTTTGTGAAGTGGACAACTTAATATTTGTTAAGTTATCCTCGAGTAGTACTGAATCATAGAACCTGAATCTTGCTTTTGTACTTGTGTAACTAACAAGCACACACACAGACACAAAAAAACACAGTGTATATATACTGATATGTCCTATTTAACTAGTGACATTGGCTGTTTTGGAGTTGAAAATTTAAATTTGACTGTAGATTTCATAGATATAGAAATGAGAATATTTCAACTCAGAATCTTGTTAGATTCGTTGTAATGAGTATTTTTCGAGGGAGAGGAAGACCTAGGTTTGTAAAGAACATCATGCAATATTACATATAAACAATGTTTATAAGATATGAGCCACAGAGCGACCGCACAATGGTTACAGAGGCTTAGCTATTGCTGGTTGGTTTTATAAAATATGAAACTACATTTCTACTCAATATTAAAACCTCATTTAAACCTACATTCCAAATCTGCGATAGCAAAAGTAGGTTTTGTCAACTCCAATTTGATTTCATACTCCATTCCAAGACCCAGTTTAGCAAAACTCAAAATCAAGTAAAACACTTGACTTGCTCAGCAGCCAAGTCTCTCCCACCAGTTTTTCTTTCCTTTTGAAATCTAAATCTTCTTGTGAGTTAACTCCCATGTATTTGGTACGAAACCTCATATAATTGGACAAAGGCTTGGTTGTTGTGGTGATTGTTGTTGGATCAGATGCAATCTCCATAGAATTACATTTCCCCGAATTCCAGACATCATCTTATAACCTGTATTCTCGTGTCCTCTTTCTTTTCAGCCTCTTTTCTCTCTTATTGAGGCACTTTCAGCCCTAGATATGAAATAGCATATCCCCAATCCTAGAATCAATCTCCGCTTCTTGTTCTTGTCTTCCCACCAAAAGTCATATAAGCATTAGTATTTCGTATTTGGATATTAATTCCGTGCTTGTAAAATGTAGTAACGGGGGTTTGTTAGGTTTATTTTATTGGTTTCTAGTGTTTCATTGGACCTTTTTGTGGATATTAATGCAGTTTCACTTGTCAAGTGGCACTTCCGACTGTTAGTATGGCAGCAGTTGCAATATTATTGGTTAGGTCTATTATATAGTTTTGGAAGGGAGAAAATATGATAAGGATTATGGAATGTAAAAATTTATATTGTGAGAAAGGTTTCATGGAAGATACCTGTCATTTTCGTTCTCCTTGTTTAAACCTTCTACAAATTCACGCAATTGGGGCAATCTTCTATGACTGGATGGGATGGGATGCTGAAGTGCTTCAGTTGGTAGGTTAAGGTTTAAATACGTACATAAGATAGTTTAAACGGGGTGTCTGTATGTAACCCTGGATTTTATTATTAGCAGTTTGTTGTAGTTGAACTTTCTTGGTCCTTTTCTTTTCTACTTAATCATGACTCATGATAAAGAAAGAATGATTACGAGCATTGATGAATGCCATTTTCTTTATTGGGATCATTTCTGTTATATTGTTGAAGTTAGAGGTTTGAGATACGCTCTAACTAGTTTTTACTTTAAGGATGAGGTTCTTAAAATTGTGAAGCCTCAACATTTCCTACCAATTCACGGGGAGCTTTTATTTCTGAAAGAGCATGAATTATTGGGGAGATCAACTGGAATTCGGCACAGTGTGGTAATTTTTTTTCGTTTTGTTTTATTTCGCTTCCTAAATCTATCTTTTGAAGGAGTGAAATGTTGCATTTCACTAAATTTTAACTAATGCCAGTGTCAACAGAAAGGACTCTCTCTCTCTCTCTCTCTCTCTCTCTATATATATATATATATATTTCTCACAACAGAATGTTGCATTTCACTAAATTTTAACTAATGCCAGTGTCAACTGAAACGATTCCTTTTCTATGTTAAGTGCAGATCGTAGAACTGTCACAAAGCTCCCTTACTAGGAGTTCTTTTACTCTCTCTCTCTCTCTCTCACACACACACACACAGACATATTAAAATCCCAGTGCCTAGTCCAGTATATGTTCTCAACATTTTATCAAGTAGAATGTAGCTTTCTTTGTACTGAGATAGTTGCTTCTTAACTTAACTTTCCCAACCAAGGAAGCCTATTTTATTTTTATGTTAATCTGTTTGGGTATCAATGTTAAACCTTGATCTTATTTTCACAATTTGACAGCTATTTTATTATGTTAGGTTATTAAAAATGGAGAGATGCTAGGGGTGGCACACTTGAGAAACAGAAGAGTTTTATCAAATGGTTTCACTTCCCTGGGAAAAGAAAACCTACAGGTGGTTTGTCTTACAACGCAAATTGAGTTTATCCGTGTCTCTTTGCACAATTCTATAATTGAATTTTGCTCATCTATGTTATAAATTGCAGTTGATGTATAGCGATGGTGATAAAGCATTTGGGACTGCAACTGAGCTTTGCGTCGATGAGAGGCTTAGAATTGCATCGGATGGTATTATAGTCATCAGGTTAGTTTGATTCAATGGCTTCTGAACTCTCTGCAGCTTGCACCATGATGATTGATAGCAATCTCATCTTACTTGCAGTATGGAAATTCTACGACCTGAGGCTACGAATAATCAATCTGAGAAAGCATTAAAAGGGAAGATAAGAATAACTACCCGCTGCTTATGGCTGGACAAAGGCAAACTATTAGATGCACTCCATAAGGCTGCACATGCTGCACTATCAAGTTGTCCCATAAGTGCCCCTCTAGCTCACATGGAAAGAACTGTCTCTGAAGTTTTGAGAAAAGTTGTTAGGAAATACAGCAGTAAAAGACCTGAAATTATTGCAATTGCTTTAGAAAACCCAACTGGAGTCCTTGCTGATGAAGTCAATGTAAAGCTGTCTGATCGGTTGCATGTCAATTCGGGCATTTCAGCACTCAGAAAGGTTGTTGATCGACATCAAAGACAGATCCACTTTAATGAGAATAGAGAGGATGAAGCTGTTAACCAGACCCATTTAACAAGTAACATTGCACAAGAATTAGAAGGTTCCACTACTATCTCCATTTTATGTTTAACAGGCACAGTTGTGCACGTGTAACTATAGCCTCACAGTTTACCCTGCTTGCTTGTTTGTGCATAAGTCTCCTATTTATTCTATTCAATAAATCATCTAATTTCCTTGACATTTTCTGTTTTTATATTCCAATTCATGCAGATCCAGGGGTGAATTTTGTGAGTGTTTTATCTGAGGCTGAAACTAACACAGTTCCTGATTCATCTGAGAAGTCATTAGATGATCCTGATGATTTTTGGAAATCATTTCAGCAACCAACAACTGATGACTCGGAAGGGAACCTTGGCATGCTGCAAACAAATGAAAAGCATGATAGCAATGAGCTTGACTTAGTCTCACTGCAATCTAAATTTAACTCTTCTAAGTCAACTAAGCGAAACAAATGGAGACCTGAAGAGGTTAAAAAGCTTATTAAAATGCGTGGTGAGCTTCATAGCAGATTCCAAGTCCTCAAGGGCCGAATGATTCTTTGGGAAGAAATTTCTTCATATTTGTTATCTTGCGGATTCAATCGAAGTCCCGGACAGTGCAAATCCCTGTGGGCATCTTTGGTCCAAAAATACGAGGTTCGTTATAATAAATGCTTAGATGCGTCTGGTAACATTATAGTTGTTTAATGATGTGATATTTTAGTTTTGATTTTATGAGAAACAGATGTCTGCTGAACCTTCTTCTTTGTTAATGGCTATGCATCCTATGCTCTTATTCCATCCTAATCTCCTTACAACCCTCTCGCATTATTGGTAAATTGGTAATGCTGGAACCACCTGAAATCTAGAGAGTTTTACATGTAAGTAGCTTTTTGAAGAAATGATTGAAACTATACTACATGAATCCAAGTCTAATTCTTATTTATTTCATTTACTAGTTTTCAAACATGGCTTTTAGAAACAAATATTGGCTGTTTTACTTACATATCTATGGATATAAGTTGTAGCTCGGGACATGTTTGATTGGAACACACTTGATGATTTTCTTTGTAGCTTTGAGATCCTGTTTGCAAATCATTATAAGCATAAGGCTAAGATAGTTTCATTTTTTTCCAGATTCGACCAGTTTAGAAATATTCTTTGCATTTCGACACGGATAGCAAGCAATGTAGTCACTAAGCTTTTGTGAAATCCAGATTTTGCATATTTTATCCGTTTCTTCAGTTTTGTTTCCCATAATTTCATTTTAGGTATTTATTAAACTTAGAATGTTGAAGCCGTTGTATGAGCTCTGATTAAACGGCTTCAATGGAGACGTCTCTTAGCTTTCAAAGCAAAGCACTGCTTACCTGAACTCAAAAATGTGTTTGCAAGATTGTGATGTTATTGGTAAAAAATATACATTTTGTGGCAGTAACTCTTTTCCTCTATATGCTGTCAATCAGTTGAGTGGGGAATGGCAAAAGGTGAAGGACTTATTAAAACTGTACTGTGTTAGTTATGTTTATTGCTCTTCAGAGTTCGAGGATGGTTATGTTTTTGTGTTGGTATATGGTTTGTTCCGGTGCTTTGGACCAGTTTTATGCTGGCTTCAATTGCTAGTGCATTGCAGTTGTAAAAATATCCTTAGGTGTTGACCGTTGTGTGTGTGAACAGGAAAGTAAAGTTGACTCGAAAAGTCAAGAGAAATGGCCCTACTTTGGTGAGATGAACGCAATCTTATCAAATTCAGATGTCTCCTCGCAAAATTGATTCCAGAACCACCACGTACACCATACCATCAGTCTGCAATAAGATTGACTTGTCTCACAGTGAAGCAGTAGCTGCTTTCTTACGTACGAGTTCATGGAAAGAGGTATGCTATCCTTGCTGCCTCTGAGATAAATACATTTCTTAAGCATAGATTTTCAGGCTACATTAAAGTTCCAAGATTCTCCATAATTAAAAAGAGAAGCCTATAATAAAGGATAAACCCCCACAGCATTATATTCCTAGAGTTGCTTTTTATATAGTATAAAAGAGATACACATGATTAACCTGGTCATAATATGCTTTATGGCGTACGTAATCTCCTGTTATACAAAACCCTCTGTCACATATAATTTTGAAAAGTGGATAATCATTACCCCGTAAGCTCGCTTATACAAAGGTTTGGGAACATTATTCTGTAAAAGGAAATACGAAGTGGCTTCATGGAAAGGAAGATGGCTGTAAACAAAAAGAGGAGAGGATAAGAAGTTCAGAAAATGATGAGTTGGTCTCTACTGTTCTACATTTAGTTTACAATCATCAACTCATATGGATGCAATCTCAAAAACATGAAAGCTAGTAAATGATTGAAATATACTTTTTAGCCAAGTCAATATGTCCAAATTTGTCGGACCATGGCAGGGTATATTGTCTTATCCCGAACCAATGTCATGTCGTGTCAATGCTGGTACTTAACCCAGAATTGAAGAGTCTGATTATTAGAGAGGATGATAGGGTTTTTATGCTCTTGGTTGCTCTTCTGCTGAAATGCTTGGTATTGTACTGTTTTGTGAAGTTAAGTTGCTTCTGAATTTTAATCATATTCTCTTTTGTACAAACATTGAGTTGACTTGGATTTGTTGCCAGATATTGGCATTATGTGCAGCTCTGATGCGAGGGAATTGTAATGGAAAATTAATAGATGATGGGATCAGGAGATCAGATAAAGTGACAGGGCTGGATGGTTGGAGATCATCTCATGGATTGACCCAGAATTTGTGTATACGTTCGTTTTCTTATGCTTGTTTTCTAGTAATCATAAGACATAGGAAACCTTGAAATTTTATTTCATGAACTTGGACTGCTTTAATTTAAGAAAAATGCGCATTTATGCCCCTCAGTTCCTTCAATTTTCGACAGGCTTTGTACCATTTTTTTAATGATATTTGTTAATTTCTTTTATTTTAGTTACTTATCCTTACCTAAAGTTCATTCAACCTCACAGAAACCATGTCAACTAGAAATGAGAGTGAGTGTAATGGAGAAAAAGAACAGAAAATACTAGTACTCCCTCTGTCCCCGCTGCATTTGCAGTGAAAGAAAGAGGGAGTATTTTTTTGGATATGAATTGTTTATTAATGTGGTAGGGTTGATTTGGATTTTTTCTTTTTTGTCCCACTTGTTGATTAGGGTTAATCAGCTGCGCAACCACGCAGCTTCGCACGATCCACCCCAGCGCAAGTGGTGCCACCGCACGGCCCACCCAACGCATGGGCCATCGGAGGGCCCAGTAGGCAGTGCCGTCGTCTCTTCTTCGACCCACCTTAACGCTCACGGCGTGAGCATCTCTTCTCTGCCGTGAGAGCCCCTTCTTCGCTGTGAGGGCCTCTTTTCCGGCCATGGTCAAAGTTGTGAGCGTCTCTTCTTCGGTCATGGTCAAAGATGAGCGCATATCTGAGATGGATTTGACCTGGGGAAATGAGCTCGTGGTTGGAAAAGCTTTGGCAGTGAACAAAGAAGCAGAGGAGGGAGGCGGTTGAAACGGAGGAGGAAGAAGAAGAGGGCGGAGAAGCAGAGGATGAAGGGAGGCAGTTGGAGCAGAGGAGGAAAATTTGGACAGAGAAGCGAAGGATGAAGGGAGGCGATTGCAGCAAAGGAGGAAGAGGAGGCGGTTGGAAAAAGGGAGCAAGTGGAGGCAAGTTTGTCTGATGAAAGGAGGAAGGATTAATTAGGTTAGGGGAGGCTGTTATAGGTTATGGGTTAGGGGATGGGTTTGGATTTAATCTGAGCTGAGTTGGGAATTAATATAGTGAAACAATTAATCCAGAATTGGACCAGCCAATTAAAATAATAAAAAAAAACTTGCTAAAAATGGAAAAAAGAAGTGAAGAGTGCAAATTCAACTGAGTTGTCCCAAAGAGAAAAATGTGCAAATAAAGTTGAGAGAGAGTAAATGAATTAAAAGGAAGATGGGGGACTTTTTTGGAAGGGATTTTCATACAGCATGAGAAGTCCTGTGAAAATTAATGCAAAAAAGAAAAGAACAAAAGCAGATTAATTTGAGAGGTAACATGCGAGGAATTATCATCAATTAAAACATGTGCAAATTAACAAAATTTGGGGTCTCCGCTGGAGCTGCCCAACAGCATCACTCTGCAGTCTGCACACAACTAACCTCCACCACCTTAACTTAGATACTTCCCTCACCGTTTCATCACCATGCAGATAGCTATCAAAAGTAAATTCGGACAATTTTCCAAGAGGAGCACAAATAGTCGAATTATACATACCAATCCCTGCGAACATAATCTAGCACTGCAAAGTTTAACTCTTGAACCTAACACTACGACTGATACCAGCATTAATACCCGTCGTTTCTCCACCATACGGACCAGTTGGCTTCCGAATCTCTCTAACTTGTCCCTTCCTACGTTCCACTGTTTTCTTGTGTTTGAGCTGAGAGACACAGAAACATAGAGATGTCAGCATTCAGCAATGTGGTCACACATTTTTAAAAAATAACCAGATGCATGCGACAGTAATGTATTCATGTACCTTGTACTTTTTCCTTGGATTTTTAATGAGCTTCTTCCTAGATCGAGTTAATCCTCTATTCTTCTCCATCTGATGGTTGGAAGAAGAACAACTGGTTGGAAAGCTGGTCACAAACTGAAAATTAAAAACCAAGAAGGGACCAACCCAATTGTTACCTGATTACTAATCTGGCGTTTCCCGTCTACAAGTGGTTCTGACAAAGGCTCCGCATTTACTGACCTGCAGGGAGAAACCGTAGCATATAAGCAGTCCAACTATTGGCCTTATCCGTAATGCTAAAAAAAAAAAAATGGGACTAAGAAGTTCTATAATGTACAGCAATAGATAACTTTCTAACACAACTGCAGCCTACGGAAGGAGAAAATTATCTATCGACATTTGAATAGAGCAGACCAATGCCATTGATTGCTTCATTCAGCATTTAAACATGTAGCATTAGAAATATAAATGAAACTACTGGTTTCATTCAGCATTTGAACAGATATCCCAAGAGAGGAAAATTTATATGAATTTGGATTTAGAATAATACTGTATATGTTTCCTTCACTCCGAGCTAACTGTTTGTAAAAACCAAGTACTAAGAGTTGTCAATTCATATTTTTATAGACTCGTAATTTCTTCCCGCGACTACGCATGAAGTATTATTCAAAATTTCTAAGTGAATAACAGGTCTAGCGGACCAAAGGTTGCATGGAAAAATAGAAGTTAGCCCCCTTCCACAACTTTGTAATTGTACTTGGTTCAAGAAACAGATGAATTTTTTTTCCCATGATAGCCTTTAATATTATTGGAGAGTCAGAATTTGATTGCTAAGTCCAATAACCCCAGAATCCAACACTCAAGTACTGTACTTACTAGGCAAGAAAACAAAAGGACAATTTTAAATTAATATTACAGCAACTACAAACCCCTAAGCTTATCAAGATCAAGATGCTCCTGTATCAGCTAAATACACCATGGCAGATGGCAGTGCTAAACATGCTTTTTAGTTAAAAAAAAGGCTTAAAGATTGCATTGCAGGGCAGCTCAAGATTATACA
>JAULKK010008406.1:0-20192 GCA_032355705.1 Rubia peregrina
GATGCCTTGATTTTGGAAAACAACCTGGACAGTCTCTTACTGGCTCCGAGGGGAGACCGAATAACTTAATGAGACTGACTGGGAAGAGATTTCAGATTCAAGGTTATTAGCCCAATATTGTAGCCAGCATGTAGTTTTCTCTAGTCAGACAAGGATTAGTTAGAACGCTACTGTCTACGACCATATTCTTTAATTATCCCCTTTTCATTTTTAGATTAGTTCTTAGATATGCTATTACCGGCATATAAATACAGAGATGTTTTAGTCTATAAATATCTGTAGAAATATCTCTGCAATCTTACAAATTGCAAGCCTTCGGGCAACTGATGTAAGCCTTCGGGCAACAAAAGCCAAAATTTGGCAACATGGGAGTTTAATGAAAAGGGAAGGACACCCTCCAAACCCCGTGTACGACGGTTTTAATTTAAAAATAATAATAAATTTAAGAGATGAACTGAACTAGTATATTTTGGCGTATGAATACGCTAAATTAACCTGAACTATTGTTAAGTTGAAAAAAACCGTTCCTAACAAGTCTTTGGCTAAGGATCGATCGAGTCAAATTGAAATGCATGGAACAAATTAATACATGTTGTGTGGTGACATATCCGATTAATAATTATGGATTAATAATTATGGACGATGCAAGCTCCAATTTCTCAAATCAAACACGTACGTATTTCATATTTGATTATTTCAGATAATTAATAAAGATAGTACAAGAGTGGGTGTTGAAAACTTGGTTTCGGATGAGAGAGATTGCAATCCACTTGATTGACTATATAATACTTTTAGATGGTGTGCAAGCTCAAATAATGTCCAAGCATGGACACTTGATCTACTTCTTAATTAGTTCTTACAAATTATCTAAACATTGATATTGAAGTGTGAAATTAATGTATTCGGGTTAAGCGTCTCGTTCTGACACTACAAGATAATGATTAGGAAATTTTCTTACTAATTGATGTGTCTCAAACCAGCTAAGCAACACTTTCGGGTTCCTCGATCGCAATCTGCACAAAAACAATTCTCGGGAAATCTAGGGGAAAATGCGTCGATGCCAGAGTCCGTCTATATTATGGTACAAAACAGCATGAAACGTAAAACGTATACCTACATGTCTGTATTTATATCTGTTTATGACCCTGATATACAACTATTGGGGTTAATTGTACCAAATATTTTTAATTGGCTAAAATAGACCCAACGAGCTAACAAATTACATTGGCTTATTGAATTACACCTTTCTCGAACCCAATGAACTATTTGGGCTGATAAAATCATACCATCATCACTGATATCTCTCGAGTTTATTATCTGGGAGGACCATAACCGGTGCTTGTAAATAAATTTTCAATAGAAAATTGTTGACACAAAGGTCTCTACATACTCATGTTTTTTTAAGTTTAAACATCCCTATAGAAATTTGTTGATGGCACGCATATAAGTTCAAAACGAATTTTAGGTTCTTAAGGGAATGGGCTAGTTGATGAGTATTTTTTTTGACTATTTCTAGGGTGGTAGATAGATGTGCGGATTAAATATGGATAGTTTAAATTTATGGGTATGACCCATTTTTTATCCATTTTATTATGGGTAAAAATGGGTTGAATTGAAACCCGCTCAATTCGCGGGCCAAAAAATACTCAGCTCACATGTCAGAATTTATCTGCATTTTAATTTAGTTTAATTCAGTCAAGTTCAATAAAAATATGATTTGATGAAATTTAGCATTATTTAATCATATTATATCTATTTTAATGCACTTTAGTTCAATTCGATCCAGTTCAGATAATCCTTACCGAACCAGGCCTATATATTTTGTGCTATATAAGTATCCTCCAACATTACACAACTAAACCTTACACTAATTTCACGTGAACTTGTTTATTAGGTACTCATTAGTCAAGTTTAACGATGTTAACAAATGAATAAAGTCAAGACCTATAAATGTTAATTAATTCGATATCACATTAGTGATCAGTGTGATAGTCATGGTCTATTTCTAGACGGTACTTCGTTTTAAAATTGAGTTTGAAAAGAAATATGAGGAAAAGAAATTTGGTGCCAAACTTAAGAGAAAATATAAAGATTGATATAATTCTTTGTGGCTGCATGCACGAAAAAGAAGGAAATAAAAAAAATTATGGTCTGAATGTGACTTAGTTGTCCTTCGTAATCGAGTTGGAAATTCTGATAACCACTTTGAACTTTCATCTTTCTGCAAGATTCATTAGCCAACGTTTTTTGACAAAACTAACAAAACAAAATAAAGTAGGCAACTTTTTCCTTAACCCGGGAAAATATGTACACTTAAAAAGGTTAAATTGTTTTGGTGTTTTATATGATTTGGTCTGTAGTATCAAAACAGCTTTTTGAACTGGAATTGTAAATGTTGTGTAATTTAACTTTGATATCAAATATTTGTACTTTGAAATAGGAGAAATACTTCAATACACTTGTTGCATTGTGTGCTACCAGTTTGAAACGAGTAACACTAAAAAAATCAGGTAGGAATGTATATTTTGCGGTAAGGAAATGTCACAATATCTACTCCATCTTTGGGTGTCACAAAATATTCGTGACACATGCACATGTCCCTAAACTAAATGACTACATCAATCTATATCACAAATTTAGTGACACTTCTAATTTGAGTTGCATCTTAAAGCGTCACAAAAAATACAACGATACTTCAACGCTTGACAATATTTTAGTGACACGCCGAATAGAGGCACTTCACAAGGCATCACTAAAATATTGAGTGTCACGGATGTTCCAAAAAGTGTCACAACTGAAAGTCTTTTTTTGTAGTGTAAAGTGATAGAATTATAATTTTTAAAATAAACTGAACTATAAAATAAATAAATTATAATGAACTACCTGCATGCTCAAGTTAAAGATCGTGAGGGAGCTTACCTAGTATAATGTAACATCGGGTATTATGAAGGTGTATTTTAATATTATTATTTATATTATAATATTTATATATGTAATTATAATTAAACTGTAATAAAATATAGTTTATTCCCTCTATTCCAGGGGATGCTGCGGAGGGAGAAAGTTCTGTTTTAAATTTTAGAGTTATGAAATGACTAAACTGCCCCTTTCTTCTTCGCATCTGCGTTTTTTTAATCTCTGCTCATGTTCCTCTTCGATTATGCTCATCATCTTCTTCATTCTCCCGCCGCGTTCTTCATTCAACTTTCCACCCTTCCAGGTTGCCCTTCGTTCAACTCTCTGCCCTTCTTCGTTCGCCCAAGACGGCGAACTTGTTGAGCCCGCCGCAGTACGCTGACGTGAGTGGAGCTTGATTGATGTGAAGAATAAAACAAAATGGTGACAGGGTCGAACAGAGGCGGCTCTCGCCGGAGACGAACCTCGCGGCAGTGCGTGGACTTCCTCGAGCTCTGAATTCAACGTCGGAGGATCGTGCGGCGTCTCGAGGCGGAATTGGGCGGGCACATAAAAAGGAGAAGGACAAGTTACAAGAAGAAAGATAAATTCAAAAGAAATAAATGAGAAGTGGGTGGCGGGAATCTAGGGTTTAGAAGAAAGAAAGGAAATGGATTGGGGCGAGAATTTGGGAGGGAGCTGAAGTTGGAAGAGAGAATTCAAGTGGATTGTGGCAATTTCACTTTTTTGTAATATTTTAATTGTTTAAGGGTAAATATGTCTTTTGATAGGTTAAAATTTTCCCAATGTTAAGAATGTGCAGAATTTCCTGGGACAACCTAAAATAATAATAAAAATGTGCAGAATCGACTGGAATGGAGGGAGTATAAAATTTTACATTCTTATCATTTAATATAAGTAGGTAAAATTATTTTTACGAATACAGTGCTCACGAATTTATATGCTCCAATGTAGATTACTTTTGTCAATCGGACACTACTAGAAACATATTAGCTAGGCCGAAGTCAAGTCATCGTTTTAACGTATAATGGACATTTTATTTTGTTTGGAAACGTATTGTTGACATCTGCTGCTAAAGAAAACAAGTTTTAACCTATTATTGACTTTTGTCCGTTTCATTATTTGTTCAAATCAGTTAATTGATTTTACTCATTTCCAAGTATATATTCATGACTCACGATTTAATTTTCATGAAATTTTGCGTTGGTATTAAAATTAGATCTATTTTAAAGAACTGTTTAAACCTATAAGACCCGTTTTCTGAAATACAACTGGTAAGGAAACCTTTTAGCTATAAGCATTATGGTGCGTTTGGAAGAGTTGTGTTTATAAGTAAGGGTGTTCAAATTGCCGATTGATTGAGTTGGGTCGGATCAATAACCCATTTGGATCAAGTGGGTCATGTCAAAATGAGTCGGATCAAAATTTGATCCAAATCGACTCATTTTGACTCATTTGCATTTTTGCCCCCATTTTCTTGAGAAGAAAATCATTTTAAAAAATTATAAACAAAAATTAGTTTAATTCAACATATTCACCATTAATTTACTTCATAAACAAGTTTAACATTCTTAAATATATATATATATTTGTAAAAATAAAAATAATTTTGTAAAATTACTATTAATTATAAATAATATATTAATTAAAATATGAAATATATATTCGTATTATATAAATAAATTTTAGTAAAATTATATGTTTAAATTAAATAATAAAAATATTCTAATTAAGTAGAATGAAAATAATTGTATTTTTTATTAATTGAATAATTTATAATTAAATAAAATAAATACAGTGTTCTTATTTTAAAGGGTAAATGCATTCATACCCCCCAATTTCTTGGTTAGTGCACATATACCCTCAGTTTTTCAAAAGTGCACATGTATCCCTGGATTAGTTGTGACATAAAAACCCATACCCCTCATGTTTGAGTCCCTCGTTGACCTATTATTTTTCGGTGTTTGCCAATATTAAAATTACCAAATTTACCTCTACTTCATTTTTGAAAAGCTAAAGACCATTTTACCCTCAACTGATGTGGGGCCCACCCTTCATCTGCATCGATATAAAAATGCCTCGTCAAAATTTTTAGTTAAAAACAGTGGGATCTGGACTAGGATTTGAAGTTCTTCATCCGCGACTTGGTCGGGTGAGATTTAGTTCCTGTTTCCGACCCTAATTCCAGCGAATTTCCCTCGTCTTAGTTGGATTACTCGAATGGATTCAAGATATGGGGCAAAAATCTAAAATTGGTTTCTATTTTTTTTGTTTTTTAGAGGCAAAACAATCATTTCCCTTGAGTCCGGTAATGACCAAAGTTGACCAATTTCCTAGATGTCACCAAGGGTACAAATGCACTTTCAAAAAATTGGAGGGTATATATATGTGCACAAAACAAGAAACTAAGGGGCATGTATGCACATTTTTCTATTTTAAATTATATGAAAATAAATCATCATTTATTTTTATTATTTAAATATTAATATATTTAACAATTATAAAAATCATGATTTGGGTCAATTTTGTGGATCGGTTCAACCCGACTCAAACTATGAGAATACTGACCCGACCCAGTCTAACCTGTCTGACCCTAAATTTTGGGTCGATAAACTTATAACTACTGCACATTGCATAATAAATTGTTGACATTGCAACTAAAACCTTTTTGATTTTATAATTCTAATTCAACTCCGTCTTTCCATATGCACACAGGAAAAAACAGTCTTTATGAATACTCTGCCTTTTCAAATACATAAATTAAACTCTAAGAAACATTAAAACAAAATTTATATGAAACAAACAAAAGCTGTGAATGAGGAATTCTGAATTGAAATAGATGAAGCAGAAAATATAGTACCTGTCTCGTAAAATAAAAGGCCGGAATTTACGATTGATTAGGACCCCGCCGTCGGGAGAAAAGAAAAGAAAAGAACCCGCCGTCGGGAGAAAAGGGAAGGGGAGAATTGATGCCAAACGTAGCCAACAAGGTGAGAAATGAATGAATGATGGGACTTTTGTTGGTTGCACGCTTGGAAGAAAATAATTTACCAGAAAGTTTGAATGTGATTAATTTATGATTTTTATTTTTTTTTGGTCTTGAAAGAAACCAGTTTGAAGTTAAATTTGAATATTCATGCTTTTTGCTAAGATTCACAAGCCATCATTCTTTGACAAATTTAAAAGGTCGGCAAGGTAGCTGCCTTTTGTCAAGATAAATAAATAAATTTACTCCTTCATCGACTGAGGAGTAAGAAAATTAGAATAGGGGAATAAGATTAATTTTAAAAAGTTATTAGTATTAAAAAGTAAAAGTTTTGACAAAGATCGTCTTTCCGTAAACTTATGGAAAGATGGGGTTTAATTAGAATAATAGAAAGATAAAAGATTTTAGTTGTCATATTAAAATTTTACAATGCAATATACAATAGTTATAAGTCTATCACCCAAGTAATGCAACTCGGAAAATTTTATCTTGGTTTCTTCTAATTTGTAATTTAAACTTAAATTTTCCCATAATTTATGGAAATACCTTCTTTCAAAAGACATACTCTATTTAAAAATAACAATAATGTAGAATAGTAGTTGATAGAATGTAAAATCCACAAATAATTATGGTTGTGTGTATTCATATATATATATATATATATATATATATATTGAGTACAAAGAGTGTACTACATGGTAAAATCAAATATGGAAAATGATATGTACAAAACCAATCAGAAAGGGTATTATTCCTTTCTTGGCCTAATTCTAATTGATTTAGAATTCTATTACCCTCAACCCCAAGCGAAGCGTGAGATTGGTCGCAACGCAGAGTTTGGAACGCAAACTGAGTACGAGATAGATAATTCCTTTGTAAAGATGTCATCAAGCTGTAAGTATGTAGAAACATGAACAACTTTGAGTTTGCCGTGTGACACCATCTCACGCACAAAACAATAATCAATATCAATACACAGTGAGTAAAATGGTATACAAGGTAGAATCGGATATGGAAAAAGAATATGTGCAAAACCAATCAGAAAGATTATTTCTTTCTTAACCTGATTATAATTGATTTACAATTCTATTAGTAGTAGACAATTGTACTAAGAAATGATACATTAGGGCGTTCGGAGGTTAAACCAAGCCAAAATCAATCATTAAATTCTCCTAATATATGTGTAAGATTTCAGAAAGTCAAATTAAAAGGTTTATGGCGAACGAAGACAGTACAAACGATTTAATATCCCTGAGTACGATATTACAGTTTAATTAAATAGTACAGACTATCAGTTTGGTTGACATATAATATTGACATGTTTAAAATATACAGAGTATTAGTTATTGTTAGACGTTAGTTACTCCGCCCGTTTCTCTATAGGTGACATCATAAGTTTAGGTGATTGGATTTATATGAAGAAAATGAGTGGATGAAATTGAATGTAGAATGTAAAAAGTAGAACGAGTGGATAAAATTGAAGAAATATTACTAAAATTGAAAAGTGTAAAAAGAAAAGTGTATCAGCAATAGAAAAACAGAGGAATTACGTTAGATGTGAATTTTACCTATTGTATTCGTTGTTGGCTGTCGAGCGTTTTTTTGAATGATTGATTTCGTATTAATTTGGTTAGGACTAGAAATCAAAGTCAGACATCAACAAAATTTCTTGAGAATTCCAGTAACTCTAAAATCTGGAGTCGGCCAGCAAATTGGAGTGTGGTGGTGGTTGTACTTAATTATCGATCGACGATACGAATAGGATAAATCAATCGCGTCAATTGTCACCATCCACTTCAAATCATTATCCTATCCAACTTTTTTGTTTGTTAATGTATTACCCGTGTCCAGTTCACCTGCAACTGAGTTGAGCTGAGTTGAACTGAGTTGAAATGAATTTTTCAGAGTTGATTAAAGTTGAAAAGAGTTGAGAATAGTTGATTGAAGCTGAAAAAAGTTGATTGAAGTTGAGAAGAGGTTAGAAGAGTTGATAAGAGGTTAGAAGAGTTGATTGAAGGTGAGAAGAGTTGATTGAACATGAGAAGAGTTGAGAAAAATAGATAAGAGTTATGAAGAGTTGATTGAAGCTGAGAATGGTTGATTGAAACTGGGAAGAGTTGATTGAAGCTGAGAAGAGTTATGGAGAGTTGAAAAGAACTGAAAAGTGTTGAGAAAAAGCTGAGTTGAACTTAATCGAGTCAAACTGAAATGAATCAAATTGACCGAATCAAACTAAATTGAACCGAAACAACAGAACCCAAACTTAATCAAACTAAACTGAACTTAATCAAATTGAACTAAATTAAATTAAAATGAGCTGAACTGCATCAAAATGAACCCAACTGAATATAGCTGAAGTGAAATGAATCACACTAAATTGAACTGAAGTAAACTGAAATGAACTTAGTGTAACAGCATAATGGGATTGAATTAAACTGAACCGAATTGAATTAAATTGAACTGAACTGAATTAAACTTAATGAAATAAAAATAATTAAAAGAAGATAACGGTTAAATTATATTACATTTAATAATTAATTATAAAATATGATATAAATAATAGTGAATGTGAATGTGAATTCAATCATTTATTTTAAAAAATTAATACATGACGTAAATTTTATGATGTAATCATAGATTTCGATGAAGAAATATTGTTAGCTCTAGATGAAACTGTTTTCAATCATTTTTCAGCATTACTTTGAACTACATATGTAATTTAGCAAATATCAATGCTCATTTGAGTTATATATTTCATGCTATTTATATGTATTGAACTGATTTAAACTACACATTGAGTAATAGCCTTGGAGTTCAGTCATTTTAAGAAAATCTACAATTAATAAGCCGAAGTGAAATTTGGTAATGTATACTTTCATAATTTAGAACACTAATTAATAATTTAGATATATTTTATCTGAAAGTGATAATTATCTGTTTTTTCTCAATATTTACATTGTAGTTTTTACCATATTCAATAATAGTAAAATTCATAATTAAAATTTTAACACCCAAGTGAAACTTAATTAAATAATTTTAAAACTAATATGTTAAAATTTCATGGTATTTAACAATCTTTTAATAATTAATAATATAATTTGTTAATTGTATGTTAAATTAAACACCTATAATAATAGTATGTATGTTTTTCATAATCACAATAATTATAATAATTCATACATTCAAATGTGAACAACATTTACTAGAAATTTCATATTCAAAATAAATGAACAAACTTTCTAAATTTAAAAAATTGAATGGAGTTGAAAGTAGACGGTTTAAAATTACTATATTTGAGTTGAGTTGATTGGAGATGAAAAGAGTTGAGTTGAGAATAGTTGATAAGAGATAAGTTGAGTTGATTGGAGTTGAGATGAATTGAGATAAGCTGAGAAGAGTTGAGAATAATTGAGAAGAGCCGAAAAAAGTTGAGTTGTAATTATTGGAGCTGAAATAAGTTGAACTGGACAAGGCCTTATTCGTTGGTAAATCCAAAATGTTTTTCTCTTATATTTGTACTCTCTCCGATTTTCTAAGATTAGCTTCATTGCTTTTAGCATTTGAATTTAGAAAATGTTGAATTAGTTGTGGATACTGCATTAAATGAGTAAAAATGAATGATATATTTGGAGAATGCATTGGAGTAAAAGATTTAATTAACTGAACAATGATATATTTATAATTTTCTAAAATAAAATATTATTTTTTAAAAGTGAAAGTTTCAGGAAAGATGATATTTGCTTAAATTTGTGAACAGTCCATTATACTTTTTAATTAAATGTTTTAATTTTTATAAATTTAAATATTTTATTTTAAAGGTTAAAACAAGTAATAATGTGTATTTCAATATGAAAATATAAAAATATATAATGTGTAAATATTATTTTAAATTTTCTATATTTAATATGTAATTTAACAAATACCGTTTATAAGATAAAAAATAAGTAGACTACTCATAAACTTATAAAGAACCGTTGTGGGACCACTCTTTATAAAATACTCTCAATATTCTTTTTTTATACACCCATCAATATTCTGTTAGATACTTGCATTCTCTTTCGAAACCATACACTTGTAATAAGGATACTCTTTTCGTCCCAGTTTAAATTGTATCCCTGTCATTATTACGTTGTTTAAAAATATATTTGACCATTAATATTTTTTATTATGTGTAATTATAACATTAAAATATTTAAAAATGACTTGTCACAACAAATTCAACAATATAATATTATTTTTCATATATCTATTTAAATATGCGGTTAAATTTTGGTAGGGTAAAAAAAGTATGTGTGCAGTTTGAATTGAGACGGAGAGAATACAAATATTTAAAAAAAATAAATACTCCCTCCATTTTGTTATACTTGACACTCTAGTTATATGTGGTGTTATTTTTACAAGTTGAAATGTGTTGAGAGAACTAAATAAGGAGAGTACAAAATTTAATGAGTAGTTAAAATAATTCATTTTTTAATCATAAAATAAAATGTGTCAATTTTAAAAAATTACAAAAATGAAAAGTGTCAAAACATTTTAAAAAAAGAAGTAAAATACTACTTCTGTTTTGTTGGATGTGGCACAGTGATGCCATAGCTTTAAGTGTTTGGATAAATGTTAATAAAATATGTGGATAAAATTTAATTTAGAAAGAAAAAAAGTAAAATGAGTGGTGACGATGAAATTAAATTAAATTAAATTATTGGTAAGCCACGTTGTAGTTGGTGAGTAGTCAACGAAATTCTCAGTCAACACCTTGTCTTTTCCATCCTGTTCGTCCCTCTTTTTTCCTCTTTGAGTTTCCATCAAACACCGCTCCCCATATGCCATGTCGATCTTGTAACTTTAAGTCGCGTTTTATCAAACAAAAAACTGTCTCAAATCAAAGGAAATGACATTATTAATAAATCGAAGGAAGTATTTTGGTTTAAATGAGATAGACTAAATTAGATTCAACTAAATTAGATTCAAAATAATAAAAATTAAATAAAACTAATTTTCAACTAAATTAAATTCAAAATGATAAAGTTAAAGAAAACTATTTTTTATTTTAAAAATGAACTAGATTAAAATGCATTAAACTTTAAAAAAAATATATTTACACAACTCGAATGTTATGCCGACTCGTAGCATACTTCACACCCGGTCAAGATCCCTTCTTGCCAAATACTAATAGTGTAAGTAGTCTACTCCCTCCGTCCCACGATGATTTTTCTAATTTAACTTTTGAACTCAAACTAATCCAAGTTCAATCATTAAATTCTTTTAATATATATGTAAGGTTATTGTAAGAATAAGTCAAAACGATGATTTGGTTTGATTTGATTATGGATTAGGATCATGACTAGATTAGAGTTCTACTAGACCTAGTCTACATTTTGTACTATATTTATTCCATTTAGTAATATCATAATTATCACGGAAAATCATTCGGTCATGATATCAGAGCAAGTTCTGATCCTAAACTCAAAACAAAACAAAAATTATCCTACCCCACTCATTTTTTTGAGCAACCTGACCGACCATCTCCCTCCGGCCAACTTCCGGCACCTCCAGTGGCATTTTTCGGCGACCTCCGGCAATCTCTTTTGGCTTCTCTCCCTCCACTTTCCGGTGTCTCACTCCAATTTCCTCGGCCTTTCCAATCCTCCGACGTTTTCAGCAGCCGGTGTCCAGCGGTGGCAATTTCCCGATTCTCTGGTGTTTTTTGGTCCTTCAGCGGTGCACCGATTCATCGTCAGTGTTCAGAATTCCAATTTATCATCAGCAACTCCCAACACCAAAGTTATTTTTTGACGACGTCAGGCATCGTCTCTAGCATCATAAGCTATCGTCAGATCATCGTCTCATCCGGCATTTTGGCTCAGTGAACTTGGCGCGTGAGATACACGCTCCATCAGGTCACTCCACGTGCCCCTCCAATCGCCGCTCAACAGCTTCTTCGCATGTCTTTCTCTCAATGCGTCGCTCCACACGTGTTTGTCTGTTTGTGCATGTTATACCATTCGCGGCTGCTCTCTTGCACATATGTGCACGCGCTGTCCATTATTTCTGAATTTTTCTTGCATTATGACACAATTTTGTGGTATTTTTAAGCAGAATGGCTCCAAACAAAACACATGGCATCGTTCCCTGCTGCTGTTGTTCATGTCGCACCTTATCATGGTTCCTCCAGCGTATATGTTGGTAATGGTTCTCAACTCCCTATTACTCATGTTGGTAATTCTCGGATCTCTAAATCCGTGTCTCTTTATGATGTTCTCATTGTGCTTGCCATCACTAAAAATTTGCTTTCGATTAGCAAATTAACTTGGGATTTAAATGTTGTTGTCTGCTTTGATGATCGTTCATTTACTATTCAGAATAAAATCACCAGTGAAACCTTGGGTCACGGTCATATTGAGGATAGTCTTTATGTCTTAGACTATGGTGCATCTGCTTTACTGTCTACTGTGGAGTCAAATAAGTCGCGTGCGTCTTTTGAAAACTAGCATGCTAGACTTGGTCATGTACCGCATTCCGTTATTTCTGGTTTGCGAGCTTCTAGATCTTTATCTGTCTCATCGATTTTGCAGAAACCTACCCTTTGTGATGCATGTGAAACATCTAAAAGGAATCGTTTATCTTTTCATACAAATGATAAACGTGCTGCTAGAGTATTTGATCTAGTTCACTATGACTTATGGGGGACCCTCTCCCATTTTATCTGCTGATGGTTTCTCCTACTATGCTATTTTCCTCGATGATAATTCCCGATTCTCGTGGTTTTACCCACTGCACCGCAAATTTAATTTTTGGGATGTTTATCTCCATTTTGAGGCTTTTGTGGATGAGCAGTTCTCTTCCACCATTAAGGTGTTTCAGAGTGATGGGGCGCTGAGTTCGTAAATGGTCGCTTACGTTCTCACTTTCAGACAAAGGACATTCACCATCTGATTTCTTGCCCGTATACTCCTGGTAGAACAGTAGGGCTGAGTGCAAAAATCACCACATTATTGAGACGAGTCTATCTAGGTTATACCACACTCATATCCCTCTCTCACTGACCTCGTGCTTTTGCTGCAACTGCTTAAACTATCGATACAGAAATAAGTGGGGATCAAAGTTCAATGGAACAAAGAATTAATGCTATTTTAGCATATCTAGGAGTACTGCAAAAATAGAGAAAATATTTTACGTGGGCATTTTAAATATGTGTAGGTGTGTATCAAATGACAAAATGTCCAATGTCCAATTAAAGTTAATTATAAATGAACACTTGTCAAATTATCATTTGACACACACCTACACATACTTAAAATGACCACTAAAATTTTTTCTCCAAAAGATAGGGTAGGCTGGTTCTCATAATTTAGGTAATTTGATCTGGAAAATAATAATGTTGTTAAGTATAATTATGAGAAGTGCTTAACTCTATAATAGCGGTAGCTGTAGTAATCGGTGGTTGCTTGATTAGGAAAACTGATTAAAAATATTTCTTTATGGGGAAAAAGTTTAAATTATTACGAGTATTAGTACTGCTTCAGCTAACAGAGATGCACTAATTGTGCTTTTCCGTGGTCTTTGTCACATGGGTTTTGACATTTCCGTATCTCAATTATAATCAAAATACGAATATTCTGATGTTTACTTTGATTGTGCCTATAGACCCACTTTGAGATTTTGTTAATCACAAATGATGTCTTAACATAACCTTTTTATTAGTAAAAAATAGGTTATTTGGCCTATTATTATTTTTTGTCACTACTTTGTCTAATTCAATTAACTCTATTTTACATGAACGCATGGCATAAAATAGGTTATTTGGTCGAATCCAAAATATGGAGAAAGTCATACTACTAAGATTTTTTCTATTATGTCCCATTAAGAAACTATTATAAATTTATAAGTGACAGTTTATGTCAAGTGACATTCACAAGGGCCGAGTCAGGATGCATATATGGTGGGGGATGATCTATCAATTTTTTTTAAAAAATCTCAATTTGTTTCCTTATCATAGGGGCTAATGTTTTTTTTACTACCCGAATTCCCCTGTAATTTTCATCTTGGCGGGGGCTGGAGCTCCCTTGTAGTTCCGTCCCTGGACATTCATATGTTAGTTACTCCTAGTCAAATTTTCCTTGGTAAATGAGTCACGTTTTATTATGAAGTGGGCAGCGATGAAGAGCTCCTTGTGAAGAAAATTGAATCCAAGAAGTAATAGCTGTCTATGCTCTTTTACCTTTTTTTAATGCAGATTTCTACATAATCGTAAACTCGATAATATGAGGTGCTTAAATAATTTAAGATTGAAAAATTGGATCTTAGTTAATGTAATACGTGAGCATGATTATGCTTACAATTTGCAATTGTTGAGCCAATACCTGAAATGAATTGCAGGGGATTGGCAGAGGCGCGGGGAGGCATCACGGCCAATGGAAACCAGCTTTGCAGAGTATTGCAGAGATTGGAATTTGAAATCTAATTCAATCCGTAGATATTTTACTTGTAGTTTGGTCTGAGAATTGCGAATTCAAACAACTTATGCGGACAGTTTGGTAATGTTCCGACAAACATGTACTCCTTCCGTCCCACTAATTTTGGCATATTTTTTTGTCAACTTTCTCCATGATCATCAATAACTTTAATGACAGATATTAATGGTATATTAAAATTTGATATTAAAAAACTACGTAAACATAGAAGTCTAACAATATCTCACATGGTGATATTAAAGTCTACTTATACTAATTGAAATTTATGATCAAACGAGAAAGTTGTCCAAAAAATAAGCCAAAACTGGTGGAACAGATGGAGTAAAACAAAACTAGCAGACGGAAGGAAGCCATTAGAAAGTCCTTTACTTCTCTCCTCTTTTCATCTTGTTTCTTCATTTTTACTTTTTTGATATTCGCTTCTCCTGTTCAGCAGAAAATGAAATCAGTCGCTCCCTTGTGTCCGCGTGAAGCATTCTTCCTTGCCGCATTCTCCCTTCGTTCCTATTCAAACTGCACACTTACTATTTGATACTATTCTCTATTAAACTTTTACCACAAATTTGATTAGATATATAACCAATAATGTTATTTGATTTGTCATAATAAGTTGTTTCTCAAATGTAACTTTTTGTTTCCCGTTATTATATGTAATTAAACATATTAACGGTTAGACAAGTTTCTTGATGAGCGCGAAAAAGATTCTGTGTAATTTGACCCGGGACGGAGGGAGTGAAAATAGATTGTTACTGACAAATAATTTCATCACTATTCACAAATAATTTCTCAATTTCATTAAAAATCTAAAATAAACCGTTTCTTCGATTTAAGTACTACTTAAACTGATTTTTCATACCTATTTTTGAAAATTTTACGTTTAATTGTAACATTTAACTTTATGTATATTAAAATTATAATAGTTTCACCAATTAATTACCTAACCAATTCACAGATGAAAAATAATCGATGATAAATGATCGTGAATACAGATATGGATTCAAGTGTTATTTTCACCCTAACTGGTAAGTTGAACCCGACCCTTTGCCATTCTTAGCTGTCTCCACAATAATAGAAATTGTTTCTCGGACATCGCACGTATTACCTCTTTTATAGCTACTTTAATTGTAGTTTGTACAGTGAAAATGATTTTTTATAAGTTACGAAACTGCTATTTTAACTTTAACATTTTTTATTTGACTAATTTTTCACGAGTTTTATAAAAAATTAAAGAGTGAAGGGCACATATAATCCAACATCATTGACGACAGGGCACATATAACTCTGCGATAATTGAAAGGGCAAATATAACCCACGATAATTAGTTTATGTGCAAATATAAAAAAAATCCGGCAGATGTAGGTCAGATTTTTTATGAAAAGAACGATTTACCCCTGATGGTTTTCGTTAAAAATTGCTGGAAAATTTATAATTATGAATTGACTATATTGCCCCCATCCTCATTAATAACCCATTTTGCCTTCCATTCCCGACCTAACTGAAACCCATATGTCTTCCTCACTCTCCAATCGCAAAAAACCAACCCAAACCCGTTGTATCCGTTCAATCTATAAGGTTGGACGCTCACTGTCAATCTTCAGTCATATTCTGGCCACGACGTAGGGCATCCAGTGCGTTCGATGAAGGGACGACGTTTGTGGATGTCACGATTCAACGATAACCCATATTTGCTACAATAAAACCCTCGAAAATGGTAACATCTTTCTAAAATTTGTCGGAATTTGTAGATTATTGTTGTTAAAAGTCTGATTGTGTCTATTATAATACGTTCTCAACTCCACGTCCTTTGAATATAGAAACACGACATATTTGTTAAGAAACTAGGGTTTTAAAAGCCTTTTTAATCGATTTAGTTGTGTACTGGCCGGGTTGATGATTCGAAGATGTTTAAAGTATCTAGTTTTCGAATCTTGGAGAAGACAAACTTTGAGAATGTTTTTTGCGAAGATAAACTTTGTTCACGGCATATTCAAAGATGTTTTTTGCGGAAGACAAACTTTGGACTTTCATGACCGATTAGCAGAAGGTTGGTTATTTTATTCCTTTGTTTGGAGTTTGAATTTTGTAGTGTATGGGTTAGCTGGTTGAATATGTATCATGATTGTTCTAGATTAGGATTTGTGTGCAGATTGTGTTGGTTGTTGATTTGTCAATGGTTTTTTCCACTAGTAGAAATTTGTGCTGATATAACCCTGTATTATTTAATTATGTGCAGATATAACCCTATGTGATTTAATTGTGTGCAGATGTAACCCTACTTATTATACTTATGTGCAGATATAACCCTATGTGATTTAATTATGTGCAAATGTGACCCTAATGATCATACTCATGTGCAAATATAACCATATATGATTTAAATGTATTATGATTTTACCCGACATGACTTATGCATTGTTTGTTTTGTAATGCAGGGCCTTGATAAGGCGATTGATGAGATTGTGCCTCAAGCCACACAGAGGAGGTGCAGTCGGCACATCTATGCCAATTTCCGTAGAAAGCACCCTGCGGATATTTTCAAGAAGTTGTTCAGGAGAGCTGCTATGGCATACTCCCTCCATCCCACTATAAATTGCTTAATTACTTTTTGCGAGTCAAACTTTAACCGTAAATATAAATTAATTAATTTATAATAAAAATATCATGTGAAATATCGTTAAATTCATTTTAACATCTATTTTCTAAAGATTATTTTTATGTGGATTATTGTATGTAATTAGAGATGGTTACGACCAAACATGATTTTTGAACACCGTAAAAAGGTAATTAAGCAATTTATGGTGGGATGGAGGGAGTATAACAAAAGGGATTTCACAGTAGCAATGGAGTAGATGAAGGAATTAAATGTGGAAGCTTATTAGTACTTGGATTCCATATGTGATGCTTTGTGGGTTTGATACACTGTCTAGATGGCCTTGAAGTGTGACAACGTAACTAACAACCCATCAGAGTCTTTCAACAATTGGATTTGAGGGTTGAGAAACAAGCTTGTACTTACGTTGATGGAGGGGTTGCAAAAATAGTTAATGGCAAGGTTGGATGAGCGTTACAAGAAGAGTGTAGCCTAGGATAGTGTAATGTGTCCACAGACTGAAGAAATGCTGAAGTTTGTTTCAAAACAGTCTCAACGAGTTACCTTCACTCCCTACTCATATATGAACTATGAAGTAGTACATGGTGATTCTCATTACAGAGTGAGGTTTGATAGGCGGTCATACAATTGTGGTGTTTGGGATCACACCGGGATACCATGTAGGCATGCAACTGCGATACTGTTGCACAAAAAAAACCTCCATGAATCATGTGATCCCATGTTATCTAAAGTAACTTTTCTGAAAGCCTACTCCCACGTGATCCACCCCTTATCTCACGGGATGTTCTGGACACCAAACCCGACTGTTCAGCCGTGCCAACCTCCAAAATTACTTCGTCAGGTTGGGTGACCAAAGACAGAGAGAACAAAAGAGGATTGGGAAAGACTATGCAACAACAAGACGAGAAAGTGTAACAAATGTGGAGAATATGGCCATAGTATAAGGTCATGTCAAAGGGGACCCACGACAAAGGAAAAAAGCACAAATTGCTAAGTCTGCTGCAGCATCCCAGGTTTTACCAATCAATTTTATGGCCAAATATTAATTAGAATAAATTGTCCATTTTTGGTAAAATTTATTTATTTTTCGTAATACAACAGGGAGTGGAGTCGAGTTCTCAGGCCACATCACGTGTTGGAACCAAGAGAGGTAGGCCAGTGGCCTTGGAGGTTACAGATCAACCTCCAAAGCGAACAAGGGCTACAGAGGGTCCGAATTATAGGGAGTCAAACTAAGTGACGGACAACAGGTGCAAGTTCAAGTACAAGGCCCCTGCCCAACCCAAGAAGACTGAGAAAGGTAGAAATTTCTGGAAATAAGTATTTACTAAGAACATGTCATATTTTCACTTTGTATATGACTCGATGAATATCTACTGATTGCAGGAAAAGGTTGTTGATGATGCAGAGCAGCATGATGCTGAAATTACTTCGAATGATGCTCCAACCTTATCAATTTCCTTACTTTGATTTTCAACCTTACCTTAAGTGATGCTCAAACATGACCTTAACAATTTTTGCTCATTATATGGTTGCCCTAACTTTATTTTCCTCTAAGAGGTTCAAAAGGATGGTGAAGAAGAGGCTCACATTCATAACAATGACGAGGCAATTGATACGGAGATGCGATTCCCATCTCCTGATTTGAATAATGAAGATGTGAATTTCCACATTCTTATCACTTCTTAACCGTCACTTCTTGCTTCTTTATAGGGTCGTATTCATATTTTCTAATGACATTATTCTACTATAGGTAGTTAAGGAACTCATGGATATGATTGCAACCATTCAACAACCGGAGAATGAAATTGTAGAACCACAACCATAACTAACAATGAAGAAGAAAACAAGGAGAACTAAGCAAACAGTGAGGCGTGAGGTGCAAGTGACAGATCGTATTATCCAGGTGATACATTATACAACATGAAATTAAATCATTTTCAATTTGATAAATTAACATCATAAATGCAAACAGTACATGCTCAGTTTGAGGGTAAGGATGAGGGTGAGAATCTAATGCTTCAAACACTGGATGTTGTGGATAAGCAGTACAAAATCCAAGAGGGGGATACTACATCAAATGTCCATGATAGGAAGGGCGTTCTAGTGCAAGTCGTCGTCAAAAATCCATCTGAGAGGGAGGACCTAGTTGTCACAGATGAGCCGCATGTAATGGTGCAACAAGATGTTGTGGCTCCAGTGCAGTTAGTTGTAGAGAAACCACTGCCAGTGGTTGAGGTGCCAGTGGTTGAACAAACTACAATGGAGGTTTCTGTCGAGCAGGTTGCTGTCGAGCAGCAGGTCGTGGAACTAAATAGTGATGACCAACAATCATACTCGGTACAAGATCCTGTAATCGGTGTTCATGTAGTGCTGAATGATGGCACCAGAGAAATTGAAGGTCGGAAGCAAAGTGGTAAAACTATCACACATTTACCACGCCGGTATAGTGCCGAGGTATTCTCATTTTCCAAATACTATTTCATTTCAACACTTCAGAATGAATGAACAGTTGCAACCATTTTGCGGCTCAACAAAACCTTCAGCTGGCACAACCATACCTTCTTCTACCTCAGTAGGGCTAGGAGTACTTCGTCGAGGACATCTATTACGAAATTCTTGAAGCGGCATCAAACTTCCAGTACTATTTCTACCCGAGTAAAAAACACAGGGCACAATCCAAACCAGGAATCCATGTCCGCGAAGGCATCGATAATACAGTCTCCCTGGATTGCTGGCAGATTGTGGCACAAAAACAATCGTTCCCTTCTGAGAAACAAATCACATGTATCATTCGCAATGCACACGATTCAGAGCGCAGCTCGACGAATCCATTATAATCCCTCTTCAAGAATCAAAATAGGAGACCCCTTAAAACAACACCAGACTCTTAAAAACAACAATAAACCGATCTATTTCACTTAATCGACGACAAACCATTTTTCCCAAAATGAAAATATAGGGTTCAGGTAAAGAACTGGGTTACCATTAGCAGCGGACGAACGATTAGAATCTCCAGGAAGGGAGGCCTGCATTTCTTACACGATTTTCACGCTAAAATCACGGGGGAAGAACAGGTCGGGAATCACAGCGGTGGAGCACGACGACGGACTTGAAGAAAAAATAAACGGGCAGAATATTTGAAAACAAAAGGGAGTAAATCAAATTTCATGTGGGGCCCATGGTCATTACGGCAAAAAAATCAATC
>JAULKK010008407.1:0-10309 GCA_032355705.1 Rubia peregrina
GAACTTCATTTTTTTCTCATTTTAGAGGATTAGAGCATTTAAAAACTCGCTGGAAATATGTTACTAAACAAATTAAAAATAACAAAATATAGTATTAAAAAAATGGCTGGAAAAATACTACTAAACTTTATTTTTCGGAAAATTGAATTTTAAATCGATATTCAAAAAATTGACTTTAAAGTCGATAATCAGAAACTCGACTTTAAAGTCGATATTCAAAAAATCAACTTTAAAGTCGATAATCGGAAACTCAACTTTAAATTCAATTTTCCAAATATCGACTTTAAAGTCGAGTTTTGGATTATCGACTTTAAAGTCGATTTTTCGAATATCGACTATCCTTCTTCAGGAAATTAAAAAAAATTATTCATATTTCGGGAAATTTTACTAAAAAAAGAATTATTCAAGTAATTGATTCTAATGATAATCATAAAACATTGAAAATGTAACATACTTCTTTGTCTTTCTACATGTGTCTTAATTCACTATTTATCAATAAACTTGATGTTGATAAATTATAAATATTTATAAATACATAAATGCGATTATTATCGTGTAAGATGTTGCTACATTTTAAAATAGTTAATCGGGTTTATAGGTTTCCGATCATTTTCTATTAACGATCAATTGTTGCCAGAACGCTATCATTAGAAGGTGCCCGACTGTTCACATACGAAGCGGTGGGATAAACCCATTACAATGAGGTGCTACATAAATATTATAATTCCGAGCTAAAACCTCAGTGGTGGAAAGAGATACTCATAAGCACTAATCAATATTACAATACTAAACAAAAAAAAATTGTTACAATAAACTTCTCTCTAAAAGTCCTCTCCCCAAAGTTACTCAACTCAAACTCTAGTTTTGGGAGGCCGCCAGACCGCCCCACCACCCTAGCGGTCGTTTTCTTTCTTGTTTCTAGTTTTAGAGCTGAAATCGACCGACGAAGGGATAATAAACCAGATCGGAAGCCGGAGAAGAAGGATAGCCGTGGCCATGGGCGAAACATTGGGGAACCATGGGGTGCCTGATCCTCGCCAATTATCTTTTAATATAGATATTTTTATATTTATTTAGTGTTTTATTTGTTTTTAAGGGTAAAAAAGGTTGTAGCCACTCCCAAGAAATAAACCAACGCTAAAATAAAATAGTTTATAATTTTAGGATTCTTTGTTTTTAGTGTAGAGTTCAATAAGAAGTAGCATTTTTTTTATTTAACCTCACTTTTAATAAAGTTATGCTTGAAAATAGTATAAATTCTTTATAAGAACAAAAAGAGAAAAGCACAAGTAAAAATAATAATATTGTCCCTTTTGAAATTATCAATCTTACATTTTCTTTAGCACTAGTTTTCTTTGGTATTTGATTTTTTATACCTTTATATGAATTAATCTACTATTCTTTGCTATTTTAATGGCCGATTCAAGATTAAATTTTATTCAAAGCCTTATTTTTTTAGACCGACTAATCGTTAGATGGAGTCATTTAATAATTAATGTAACTAATGTGGTGATTTGATATTTGTTTTTATTTATTGTAACGAGTTTCCTATACTTTGAAAACCTTTTAAAATTTATTAAAATGAATTTAAATGTATAAATAATTACAATTTGACTCTAAAAGTTACTAAAAGAAGGTTTTTTCATGATTGGTCTAACCGTTAGTCGGTTTAACATGAGACTTTCTCTAAATTTTAATGTATTATTTTTGGTCCCCTCTAAATGAAATTCCTAGTTCCGCCCCTGGCCGTGGCATCGTCAGCGGGTGAAGAAGATACAACCGCGTCGTATGCCGGTGACAGAGAAAGAGGTCTCAACCCTCATCTTCCCTAAGGATCTCGGCCGGATGAGGGAGAGCTTGTTCGTCTTCCCGGAAGAGAAGGTGGTGTATGTTTGCATGAATAAGTCAGAAATCTTTGAAAATCCCAACTTGGTGCTCGTCCATCGAGTGGCGAACGGCCAGTGGAGGCGTGCACAGACACTGGTGGTAGAGCATGGCCGTGGGAGGCGTAGCACGATCGGTGGAGGTGGCGCACGACTCATCTCAGAGCTGACAAAAATCAAAAGGCAAAATCCCAGTAATGATTTTTCTAATGGTGACCGGCGAAAATGTTGCAGACCACAATTGATTATTGTGGGTCAGATCCGTTCTAATGAGGCGGTGGCGGGTTCAGATCTGTGATGGTTGAACCGAGTCATCATATTGGACTAAAATGAACCTATGGGGGTTTTGTTCCTACTTTAGTTGGGCCGACTTCTCCCCAGTTTTTTTGGATATGGTATTTTTGTGACTTTACACCGATTCCACCTTCATAATTTTAGTGTAGTATAAAGTTAGTTTCTGCTAGCCGGCAAGGGCCCAACTTACCGGAACTTCCACCAAAATGCAGAGTTATGAAGCTGCTAACGTGGTTGGTGACTTTTCTTGGGTCACGTGAGGTGGAAATTCTGGTGTTCTTCTGAATTGGTGATCGGCAGAAATGTCGCAGACGCTGGAGATCTACCATGGGTCAAATATGCTCAATAGGGTGGATGCGGATTCGGTCCGACCGAACCGAGTCATCATACTAACTTAACACATGGGCATATTTTTCTTACTTTAGTAGGGGCTAAGGTCATTGGGTTCAGGTGCTTTGGTCCTGCTTCTTATGTTTTAGTGTCTTACACATGTTTAACTTTAGATTAGTTCAATAAAGCACTTGGCTTGCCCAAGTGGCCAGGGTCATATACCCAGCCAGATGCAATTCGGTCCCCCTCAGAGTTGCATTATTATGACATCAAGTCTCCTAATACACCGTGTTAGTTGTGGGAAGCCTCCACAAGTGTGGAGCTACAGTGGGAGGCTCACTACACTCAGTTGTGTGAGCCAAAAAGGGAGTCTCACCCCTTTGTGTGAGACACTATGAATTAAAAGTGTTGTTGTCCAAAAAAATAAAAGAAAAACTTATGTGGCAATGAGAAGGGCGCACCAATGATAAGTGGTTGACACCGTGTTGCCATACTGTAGCTACAAAATATCAATCTGAGTCTACCATCAGAATCAATCACAGTAATGTATCAAATAATACTCATGCAAAGTATTTCATCCACACTTCTGATCAAACATTAAAGACAATAAAAAAGAAGCGAATAAAGCTCCTAAACTAAAGATTTGGTCTGTCTCTAATTAACTCGTAAAAACTATTTTCCTAAACAAGGAGACTAAAGCCAGCCATTTTAATTGCCTAAAATATTTTCCATCAGTTTGTAGATCACTTACAATGCGTAGAATTATCTCTAACTTGGCCCCAAAAGACTCAAGAGACCAATTAAATTGACTTAACAAATATAATTGGTATAAACATCCTAATGGTCCAAGGTGTACAAATCTGATTTAAATTCTCAGAAAAATAGTAAGATGTTGCTACATTCATCGTAACACATTTTTTAGAATATTTATTTTTTAAATAAATTTTTTCTATACGTAATTTGAATATTGAAAATTTAAATTTTTAGTGAATATTAAAAAAGAAAAAGTAAGACAGTAGAAATCATGGAAGAGGATGTCGAAGGTGTGCAACAGTGGGAGAACTGTACTGTGTGCAAAACGATGAGATGGAGCTAGGAGAAGTCATGGAAGAGGATGTCGAAGGTGTGCAATAGTGGGAGAACTGTGCTGTGTGCAAAACGATGAGATGTAACCTCCTATTCAAGGCAATTGAAGGTTTTCTGTACAAAATTTGGGGAAAATTGTGGAAGTATGAAAGTTGCATAAAGGAGTATTTATGGTAAGGTTTTCTTCAAAAATTATTTGTGATGAAATTTTTGAAAAAGGATTGATCATATTTGTTGTTAAACATGTGATAGTGAAACTATGGGAAATGGACATAGACTTGAATGAACCAGATACTGTGCCGGTCTAGATGTAGCTTCCTGATCTCCCACTAGTCTATTGGAAACCCAAAACAATCAGTAAGATAGTGGGCCCATTGGAAGACCAATTTGTTTGGATAGAACCACAACCGAGAAGGAGAGACTAGCTTGTGCTAGGCTACAAATTGAAGTTAAAATTATGGAAACATTACTAGATAGAGTGCTATTTGTGAACGAAAGTAATTTAATAGTTCAATGAAAAATTGTGTTCGAATGGAAACCAATGCAATGTTCCGACTGCAAAATGTATGGGCATCTTGACAATGAATGCAGGAAAAAAGAGAGAGGACTAGGGCAAGAAGTAAGAGAAAATTCAGGTGTTTATACCTGTGTAAAAAGGTCTATTCGCAAAGAAATATGATGAAGCTGAGAGCAGTACACGTTGTAGAGGAAAGAAGCACTTGCATGGAGAGATGGAGGCAATTCAAAAGAGGATTAAAAAAACCTGAGATGAATACTGAGGAGGTAATGCAAAGAGGGAGTAGTTAGAGGGAAAAGAAAGGAGAAACCACCTGATATTGAATGGTATTGTAACATAGAGCATTCGAGGGTTAAATAAAAAGGCTACGCATATTGAGGTGAGAATATTTTATCTAAAAAAACCAAGCTAGCTTGCTAGGATTATTAGAAACAAAAGAGAGAGAAGGAAATAGAGACTTTGAGAAGGGCTGGACTTGGGTGGAATTCAGTAAAAAATAACAACGATGAAAAAAGAGGGAAAATAAGGGTTACATGGAGAACTGATAGCTATGACATAAGGGTTTTAAATGTGGATGAGCAGTGGCTAGACTTAGAGTGTACAAAGAAATTTAACAACAATAGCTTCTTTTGCACCATAGTTTATGGCTATATCACTACAAAGAAAGGAGAGAGCATGTGGGAATTTCTAAAAACAACTGGGCTGAGGAGTATGCCATGGCTTTTGATGAGGGACTTCAACTCACCACTAGGACCAAGTGACAAAATTGAAGGGAACCAAATTGAGGAAAATAACAGAAAGTTTGGTGGTGATAGAGTGATGAAGAGAGTAGATAGAAGGCTAGTGAACAAAGGCTGTGTGAGAAGCTCACATTTGATCATTTACCTCTGATTGTCAAGTTCAGTTAGAATAGAGAAAAATTGACAACCATTCAGGTTCTTAATATGTGGGTTAAATCACTAACATATCAGTAAGCTATAAGGAAAGTTTGGAAGATGAATAAAGTAAAGACTTTGGATGATGTAGCCAGGGCACTAAAAAGATTGGAGAAACTTATGAGAATCCTGAACAAAATAGAATTTGGAAACATTAGTAAGATGGCTGAAATGGCATAGGAATCCTGGGAGAGAAACCTAAATCAAGGGAATTACAGGATCTTGAGCAGAAAGAAAGGCATGAAGCAGAAAAGCTAAAAGAGGCTGAATTTAGTTTTCTTTTTAAAAAACTATATTGCAGGGATATTGCCAACCAAAGTTTTTTTATGATTCCCTAAAGAAGAGGAAATACCATAACATGATAGTAGAACTGAAAATTGAAGGTAAAATGGTACTGGACCAGGTGAAATTTGGAGAGGGGGTTCATCAATCACTTCAGGGCTCACCTGAGAGTAGAAGAAAAGGTGGAAGGTATTGAAGGTGGAGTTGTGAAGCAGGGTAAAGTTTTAAATGTGTGGCAACAAGCCAAGTTCATAAAACCAGTAGAAGTGGCTGAAATTCAAAGCTTTGAAGGGAATCAATGGAGCAAAAAGGTTGGGTTAAGGTTGTTATAAAATCTTCTTTTTCAGAGAATAAAGGTCTCATCCTATAAGTGTTTACATAACGCTGCCTTTTTCTAGATTCCTGAATCTCTTATCCCCACCCCACCATTTTTCTTGCTATTACATAATGGTCCCCATGCTGCTGAAAAGAAGCCTATTTTCCCTTCATCCCTGCCTCAGAGATAGCAAGTACAAATATACGTTATCCTTTTATGCACACTCTCAGGTATGCGTAAAAAACTTCCCCAGTAACCTGACAGACTCAACAAAACACCATTTATCAGTTTTAGTTTCCCGGCATAAGACATGTTCCTTCTTTTCCAACCTTGTATTCCACCTCTGATCTTCTCAATAAGAGCTTCACAATATTCTTTGCTCCGCTTGATTTTTCACAAGGGTAAACCTAAGTATTTCATGGGGGACTCACCCTTAACCACTGTTAGAACTGATGCCAGAATAAAAAAAAATTGTTTCTTCCATTTTTGAGAAATAAACTTTCAATTTTTCTTATTCATTGCTAGGACAGTAGTGTCTCTAAATCTTCTCATCATTTCCTTTACTCCATTCATTGTTTTTGTGTTTGCTTTACAGAAAAGTAAAAGATCATCCGCGAATAACAAGGTGTGCACTCTTACCTTCTTGCACTTTTGATGGTAGTCTATATTCCCTTGTATTTTTTTGTTCAACAATCTAGTGAAATACTCCGTGCAAATCACGATTAGTAGAGGGGATATTGTACAGCCATGTTTAACACATCTCATTCCCTAAAAGGCTTCGTATACTTCCAATTGTGACTTCATTTTACTCTTTTGAATCCACTCTATGAACATTTGTGGGAATTTTAGCTCCATCAGCCAACTAACCAAGAACTTCCAATCTATGCTATCGAACACTTTGGTGATATCTATTTGAGCCACACAATTAGGCCTCATAATTTCAACTCCACACCTGTGTAGTAATTCATGTGCCAACAACATGTTATGTGTTACCTTCCTTTGACGAATTCACTCTGATTATGACTAATTAGGTATGGTAGGACATCACCTATAAGTGATAGGTTTTAAATTGGATGGTACCTGTGGCTAGTCATTTTTGGAATTAGTGTAATTACTGCATTACTAAAAACTTTAAGTGTGGGGTGCACTCTGAAAAAATCTTGAATTGTGCTTATGATGGTCCATGATTATACCTTAAAGGCAAGGAGCTGCATGAATGCCGGTACTCTTATACACATTGTTGGCCTTAGCAGACATTGATGAAGTTGAAAGAAAAGATCTGCCCAGACTTGGTAGAATGTGTTAGCAGAGAAGGTACGCTAAGCATATCAAAAATCTATGACAAACTGGAGGAATGGGGTATGAAAAGGTACAAGGAAAAGGTAGAGTGGCATAAGTGTATTCAGCTAAAACATATATTCCTTATCTAGCTTCCGTTGAATGAAAAACTGGCGACAAAAGACAGATTGAACAACTTCGGCATCTTGATTTTAGAAAAGTGTAGTTTTTGTGATTAGTCAGAGAGCGCCTAACACCTCTTTGCAGATTGTAGGTTCGGGAAAGACCTGCTCATGAAGCTAAATCTACTAGAATTAAAGACCATGAGAAGCTTGAAGAAGCTGTTGTGTATGGTGACCAAAAGAAAGAAAAGTTTGAAACTGATGTTAATAGTTGTAGGATTATATAACATGTGGTTAGAGAGAAACAGAAGAGTATTTACTGGAGAAAAATTGAAAACTGACACAATTGCTTTTCAAATTTAATCAGAAGAGGAATGGAGAATGGAAGCTAAAGGATGGTAAAGGATAGAGCAGGGCCAACTGATGCTAGAGAGAAGGAAAGAAAAAATGGAATTGTAATAGACTTAGAGAGATAGTCAAAATTTTGTATGTTTTTCTCTTCATTGATTAATAGAAAATGCTTTACCAATTTTTTAAAATAAAAATAGTTAAATATCAAATAAAATATTAAATAAACATCAAATTAAAATAGATAAACATCAAATGAATATACTAAAATACACATGAGATTAAAGAGATTATCTCTCGTGAAACCCTCTATAATCCAGAGATTAAAATATAAATAACACAAGTGATGGGATATATATGGAGTACTTTTTGTAATTTTTTTTTATTTTTAATGTTAATTTTAAAAGGCTCGTAGAACTATATGGATCTCTTTGTAATTTTTTTACACTCCCTCTTTCTCATTTCCTTAGGTTTTGGGTGCTTTTTATGAGCATTTTTATTTTTATAAAACTTTACAAAACTATAGGAATCTTTGAGCAAAAAAATGAATAAATTATATTCAAAATGTGGACTCTCTCTCCTCTCTCCTTGGGCGAAAAAAAAACCCTCAACATTAATTCCTATAAAGCTCAACTCGAAACACATAAAACACTAAGAGAAAAATAGAAAAGGTAAATAACTTTTTTTTAACAATGAAAAAGTTCAACCCCATCTATTTTACTAGAGGATATGACATGTATAATGATGAAAACTCACCCTAATATATGCGATACTCAAATAAAGAAGAAATAAAATAAACAAAAATATCATTTAATACCAAACCATAATGGCCAAAACATTCAATCCATCTAAAACATAACAAACACTACAAAAATTATTCTAAGACATTTATATCAAACAAGCTAGTCCTTCTATGCTTGACCTTCCCCACCCTTTGAACTTAATCCAACCTCCATCCTACACTCAACAACATTAGTTTGACTCAAATTTAAAAGATTGAATGAGGAGAATATTAAATATTAAATATCACTATTTTTGGGTGCTTCCTAAATGAAATTGAAACATCAACAAAAACCCCTAAAAATCAAGCCTTCATGAAATTGAAAGAAGTAAAACGACACATCAGTATTAGGCTCTACAGTAAAAATAGAAACTCAACATATAATTATATAACATTGTCTAGATATGAAAAAAATTAACAAAAATGACATGTCTACATATACATCAATTGAAAAAAAAACATTAAAATCAGCAGAACAAAGAATAAACATATACACCTCAATTGAAATGTACAAAATATTGCCGATTTTAATAAAATAATGTACAATTTTATTAGAACTACTATGAAACATTCAGAACTATACTCAATAATTACAATTTAAAACAATTTTCCCAACAAACCACACATAAATATCAATTGAAATAGTATAAACATCAACAAAACTAAAAGTTATAGAAAAATATCTTTCAGTGCGTTTAAACATCGTACTCAACAATTAAAACTGCATAAATTTGAGAAAAAACTAAACAAAAAAGAAACACTACACATCAATAATTTCGACAAAACACAACTAAAACCTAACCAAATCATTGCCAGTTTAAAATTCCTCACTCCTTGCATATCTGATGCGAAAGGGAGTTTTGAATATGACAATACAACATTTATGTGCCACTCTTATTTTTAAATATATAATAAAAACCATCCATGATGATGGGGTTTGAAAGAGCCCTACCCATTTATTAATTTAAAAAGAAAAGTATGCAAAAAGAGGGGATACAAAGCCTTACCTCAATCAAGTAGTCACCGATTTCGAACAAATACACGAGTCCTATCAAAACTATAAAGTCGGTGACTTCCAATTCGTGGAATAAAAGTAACTATACACAGATATTCTACACTTCCTCCAGTTCACCACTAATGGCATATTTATTTTTTAAAGTTAAATTTGATAAACTTTGACCATAAATATAAAATAATATATAATAAATATATCATGCGAGAAGGGCAAGACATGCCGTCGAGCTGATGTTACCCTTGGACCTCTTTTGGAAAAATGGAAAAAGCAAAGAAAGAATTTACATGTTCCACACTTGCTATCTTCAGGATTGAGTGCTACACTATTCCCTTCTCTGTAAATGTGTGTGATTGTGTGCTGAAACTTTTGAAGATTGGACTAGATGAGTCTGAGCTCCTCACAACACGTCCACGAGATAATGAACTCCCTTCCCACCATTTTAAGAGCAGCAGTGATACAGTTTTAATTTCTTACTTGGTGTAGCCTTGTTGTTCAGCTTAGTGAAGTCTAAATAGCAGACATTTGGCTTCAGCTTGAATGTTTGAACATTGCGGAAGTTTTTGTGTGTGTTGCTGATAGGATATGCGTGCCTTCACGACGATGGGAGGTAAAATTATAGAAATCTCTAAAAGAATTAAAGCGTGCTTGGTTTACATCTAGCCCGTTTTAGTGCGGTCACCGGTTACCAAATTCTGTTGGGGAACTTGCTGTAATACTGCATTTCAATGGAACGGTATATTTTACCATTGGATGATTGTGGTAAAACTTTTCTTGGATATTGATGTGAGTCGCGTTAGGTACGCTTTCCTTAAAGAGTAATTCGACCCTATTACAGTCTTGGGTTACACGAATTCTCTTCGAGGATAAAACAATCGAGAACCCTCCTGTTCTATGCTTGAATCAGGAGAATATTTCTGAGTACCTGTGTTTTTGGTTGCTATGTATGTATGAGAAATTCTATGAATTTCACTTGTGTTTTGTGTTTCTGTTTGTTGTCTGTGTATCATCCTTCACCCTCTTGCACCATGCATTTATACGCATATATATAGAGAACAAATTTCATGAAATGATGCATCTTTTCATCATTCCATGAAAAGTCACGTAGTAAATATTCTGAAACAA
>JAULKK010008415.1:0-10309 GCA_032355705.1 Rubia peregrina
CATAACCAAAACATAGTTCTTCCATATAAATCATTACAAAATATAAAAAGGAAAAATAACTTATTATACATTTTTTTACAAATAATGTACAAAATTCAAATGAATTACAATTAATGCACAAAATTCAAATGAATTACAAATAATATACAAAATATAAAGAATAAAACATATAATTTTCATGCATACTCTATATATATAAAAATAATAATTTACACACATAAATTAATTTCAACTAAGGTACCAATATAAAAAATGAAGTAAAAAATTTAAAACAAATTATGTAAAAAAGGCAGGAAAATAGAAAATGTAAATAATAAAGAAACAAAAGGAGTAAATAAAGTGAATTGCATAAATAAAAGAAAGGACAAAAAGAGTTTAAATAAAATTTACAGTATGAAGAGAGCACGTCAAATTTGGCGTGTAACTATTCATTTGCAGGATCTCAAACACAATAATAGCTTACGGTTGGAGTTCCATTTTCATCCCAATGTTGATGTGTAACATAGAATTTCAGTCCATTGGAGATGCTCTTAGAGAGGCAGAAGTAACTATAGAGGTCCAGGAGGGGTAGACCTTTTGTCAGTAGGCCTACTATAAAAAAAATCAGTGTGGAAAGCAAGGACAGTATCATCAACTAAACAATTCTCACGATTTCGTCCCTCACTGACACTGTTATGACTAGGGGCGGAGTTAGGATAGATATCTGGAGGGAGTTGATCTATCGGTAAAAAAAATTATTTTTTCCTTATTAGAGGGGGCTGATAATTTTTTTTATAAAAATGTACTACCCAAATTCCCCTTGATTTTCATCTTGCCGGGGTTGGAGGGTAGATCCGCCCCTGGTTATGACAGGTGCAGCTAACGAACAATGAATTAAAGAATAACACAGAAAATTTTCCGCGGTTCACTAACACTTTGTTAGCTACGTCCACAAACGTAAACGGATTTTATTAATAGACTCAGAAGATATTTCTAAGTCTTTAAAAAAATTATTCAAAATCTCATGCATATTACAAATAGACCCGGATGAGAGTTTATATAGATCTCCCAAACTACAGAATCCTAAACCAGAGTGGAATAAGACTAGTCTAATCATATTCCTAAACGGAATTGGAATTACCCAATAATAAATCCAAAATAGAAAAGGATTCAGATTCAAGTCATGTTCTAACAATCTCCACCTTAACTTGAATCCTCTCCAACGAAACAGATAACTGGCGGCAGGTACCAGATGCAACAAAACTTGCCAGATTAACAATTATGAACATTTAGCAAGTCCAAAAAATGTTTGAACTTTCCATGAGGAACCGGTTTGGTGAACATATCAGCAGGATTATCAGTTGTGACTATCATCACTTTAATCATTTTCTCACTTCTCAGGAAATGATATCTCACATCTATATGCTTAGTCCTCTCATGATGGACTTGATCCTTGGCCAGACATATTGCTCTCAAACTATCGCAATACACAATCGCCTAATCATTATGTAAACCCAGATCGCTAACTAGTCCTTTCAGTTATATCCCCTCTTTAGCAGCTTCTGCCAATGCCCTGTACTCTGCCTATGTGGTAGACAAAGTAATTGTACCTTGAAAAGTTGCCTTCCAACAAATAACATAATCACCTAGAGTGAATACATAACCAGTCATAGATCTCCTACTGTCAACGTCTCCGGCATAATCATAATCAGAATAACCAGCAACTAAACACTGAGCATCACCCCCATAAATGATACCAACATCAAATGTACCTCTCAAATAATGGAAAATCCTCTTCACAGCTTTCCAGTGTTCTTTCCCAGGTTTCCCCATGAATCAACTGACAACACTAATATCATGTGCAAGATCTGGTCTAGTGAAAACCATAGAATACATCAAGCTTCCTACTGCACTAGCATATGGGACTCGGTACATATATTCCTTCTAAACTTCATATTGCGGTGCAAACATAGAAGATAGATGTATATTTGTAGTGCTAGGAGTTTCTATAGGTTTAGTTGTTGACATGCCAAACCTTGACAATAGCTTCTGAATGTAACCTTTTTGCGATAAGAAAAGTTTCCTCTGATTGACTTGCAACTCCACATGTTGCAATTCAATCAACATGTAGCTCCAAATATGTCAGAGTCTCCAAGACCTCAAGTACATCAGCAAAACATAGCTACAGATAGAGCTCGAAGAGTTGGAGTTGGTTCTCCAAAGAGGCATGGTTTTGAAGATATGATTGCTTATGCACTGCAAGTTGCAGAAGAGGTGCATTTGATTGAGCCATCCACCTACAGAGAAGCTGTTTCAGGTGGCGAGTCTGCTCAATGGCTCGCTGCAATGGGAGATGAGATGGAGTCACTAGATATAAATCAGATTTGGGAACTAGTCAAATGCCCGAAGGAGAGGAAGATTGTCACTTGTAATTGGGTCTTCAAGAACAAGGAATGAATCTCACATGTTGAGGACATCAAGTATAAAGCTCGAGTTGCAAGTCAATCAACATGTAGCTCCAAATATGTCAGAGTCTCCAAGCCCTCAAGTACATCAGCAAAACATAGCTACAGATAGAGCTCGAAGAGTTGGAGTTGGTTCTCCAAAGAGGTATGGTTTTGAAGATATGATTGCTTATGCACTGCAAGTTGCAGAAGAGGTGTATTTGATTGAGCCATCCACCTACAGAGAAGCAAGTCAATCAACGATATATGTAAAAAGATTCTTGCTGCCTCTTTTTATTGGGACATTCATTTTTCCAATGCCCTTTTCCCTTACAGTAGTTACATATATCGTTACTACTAGGACCTCTAGAATTCAAATATTTTGACTTCTTATTACCATATTTCCCCCAATCCTTATTCCCAGTAACAACCAACCCTTACGCTTGATTTTCTGTACTAGAGCCAGATGCCTTATGGCGAACCTCTCTTGTAAGAAAAACATACCTAACTTCTTCCAGAGAAAGACTGTCTTTCCTAAAAATGAAGGAATCAACAAAATTCTCGTATGACAGGGGTAAAGATACCAATAGAATCAAAGCAGCATCTTCATCATCTATTTTAACTTCAATATTGTGCAAGTCTAACAGAATAGTATTTAGTTGATCTAGATGATCACTTAGAGGCGTACCTTCCTGCATGCGCAAGCTGAACAGACGTTGCTTCAAGAGTAGCTTGGTGGTTAAATATTTTGTCATATATAGACTTTCTAACTTTAACCATACACCAGCAAAAGTTTTTCACTTGCAACCTCGATGATAACATTATCCGCTAGACACAACGGAATCGTCGAATGAGCCTTCTCTTCCAGAGACTCCCTGTCAGCATCCTCAACCAATTTCTTGGATGTCTCACCTTTGTCTAATTTCTTGGATTCCACCATAGCCAATGACACCCACAAACATTATTGCTTCAGTAAATCACGCATCTTAATTTTCCAAAGACTGAAACTATTTCTCCCAGTGAACTTGTCAATCTTCACATTCAAAGCCAACATTTTTTTGTTATCTCGACCAATCACTAGCTCTGATACCAGATTGTTATGATAGGTGCAGCTAACGAACAAAGAAATAAATAACACAGAGAATTTTATGTCATTCACTAAAAGTTTGTTAGCTATGTCCACAAATGGAAATGAATTTTACTAACAGACTCAGAATATATTTCTCGAACCATAACAATTATCTTCAAAATCTCAGGAATATTACAAATAGACCCAGATGAGAGTTTATATAGATCTTCCAAACTACAGAATCCTAAACCAGAGTGGAATAAGACTATCCTAATCATATTCCTAAACAGAATTGGAATTACCCAATAATAAATTCAAATAGAAAAGGATTCAAATTCAATCATGTTCTAACACAAACAATATAATAGCACAAAATACTTTAGGGGATACGGTACTCATGGTTCCTCATGGAGAGATAACATATAATTTACCATGTATATTTATCTTTTATTTTGTTGGATTCAATTTAATAAATTAAGTGATTGGTAAGAATATACGTCAACAAAACATGCCTGCATGACACATGTGTTAGTGTGTACCGCCATAGCAAACATGTTGCACATTCAAGACACATATATGTATGCATACTAGTATTTTGCCTTTAGTAATTATCTATATATAGGTTGGGGTGGTTATTAACTGTTATATTCATGCATTCAATAAACTATTATCAAATACGTTAAAATCTAGGTAGGTAATGGATTCACAGCAAGTAAACACAAAGAAGAACTCGGCTCCATTCATGGAATGACAGGAGAAGATGGAGGAGATGGTTCAGTGCATGTACTTTTTGTGGAGAAAATACCTTTTAACCCTCACTTGATTCCAGTATCAAACTAAATTTTAAAAAATAAATACGAAAAAAAGATTAACTACTTGTATGAATTTGTGGTTGGCGTGCACGTTACGTGCAAGAGTGTCATTTTATTATTATATTAATCAAACTATAATACCCCTTATTTAGTTATTCAACATCAGTTTATTTATAATAAATGTTATTGCCAAACTAATCATTTAGAACTCTATAATATTTTAGTATTGTTGTGTTTGATCAAGTTTTTTAAAATTAAAAATATTTAGTTTATATTTTATGTGCATAATGAGTTCAAAATTGCTCGGCCCCTTCAACGAATTTAGAGAATTAACCTACCTTTGGAAGAAATAAATCATCAATGTTTGCAAACACATCTAGATTAGATATGGTCCTTTCCCGGTAATTGAGAGATGGTCTCAATTATGGTTTCCTTTGGGAAATGAACGTTTGACACTTACTTCATATGGCGCTTCTCTAATTGTATGTATATTTAATGTGTATTTTAATACTATTATTTGTGCATTATAATATTTATATAGTAATCACAATCACGTCATAATAATGCATAATAATACGCAAAAGAATATTCATTCATATAATTTAATATGCAGAAAATATCGATGGTCATACGGTGCTCATGGTAACCCATAAATTGATACCATATAACTTATCGTGCATCTTTATCTTTTATTTAGTTGGATTCTATCTAATAAATATACTAATTGTTAAGAAGGTACATAACCGTCAGGAAAACATGCATGGATGACACGTGTTTGTTAGTGTTTACTACTATAAAAAACACGTTGTAAATTAAGGAAATATATATGTATGAAGACTAGTTAGTCTTTTTCCTTTAGTCTTTATATAGATGAAATTTTATTTACCCAATAAATAAACTAATTATCAAATCTGATCAAATCTATGTACGCAATGGATCCGCAGCAAGTGAACATAGAGAAGAGCTCGGCTACATCCTGGGAATGCCAGGAGAACATGGAGGATCTGTTTCAAAGCATGTGCTTTCTTGTGGCGAAAATACTCCACAACCTATTCCTGATTCGTGCATCAAACAGGATATTTAAAAATTATAAGAAAAATTGATTTACTACTTTTTTGAGTTTGTGGTTGGCTTTTACGTTCCTTGCTAGAGTGTCATTTTATTATTACATTAATCAAACTATGATTTATCTTAATTTAACTTATCCCACATCCCTTTATTTATAATATATGTTATTGCCAAGCCAATTATTTTTACTCTATAATATATTTTTATAATTGTATCCGACCAAATTTTGGTTTAAATTAAAAATAATGTGTTTATAATTAAGGTGCAAAGTAAGTTCAAACTATTGCAAAATTGCTCGGCCGCTTGCGAGAGTTTAGATATAAACTTACCTTTGGAAGCTAGACATCATCAATGTTTGCAAACACAATTGGATTAGCTATGGTCCTTCACAGGTAATCAAGAGAGGGCCTCAATTATGATTTTATTTGGGAGATAAACGTTTGACAATTATTTCATATATTCCTTCTCTATTTGTATGTATATTAAATTTGTATTTTAATAAAATTATTTGTGTATTAAAATATTTACACGGTAATCACAATCATATAATAATTAGAAGAACGGACATTCATATAATATAACATGCACAAAATTTCTACGGGGATATGGTACTCATGGTACCCCAGTTATTGATACCAAATAATTTACCTTATATCTTTTTTTTATGTTGTTGGATTATATTTAATAAATATATTAAATTCTTATAAGATACATAACCGTCAGCATACCATAATAAACATGTTGCAGATTCAGGAAACATATATGTATACAGACTAGTCTTTTGCCATTAGTAGTTATCAATATGATGGGGGGTTATTTACCCTTATATTCATTCATTCAATAAACTATTATCAGACCCAATAGTAGGAAATGGATATGCAGCAAGTGAATATAGAGAAGAGCCTGCCAAACGAAGATGGAGGAGATGTTTAAACACATGTGACTTTTTTTTGGCGAAAACACTCCTCAACACCCACTTGACTCTTGTATTGAACTAAATATTTTAAAAAAATACAAGAAAAATAGACTAGCCACTTTTATGAATGTGTGGTTAGCTTGCACATTATTTGCAAGAGTCTCATTCTATTTTTATATTGATCACATTGTGATGTCCCTTAATTTAAGTTATTCCACATATATTTATTTATAATGTATGTTATTGCCAATCTGATTATTTTGTGTTCTATCATATATTTGTATTCCTACATCCGATCGAGTTTTGGTTTAAATTAAAAAATATTGAGTTCATAATTTATGTGCAAATGTTTTCCAAACCTTTCTAAACCACTTGATACAAACCATTTAATAACACAAAAAAGTGGAATCTACAGAAAATTTGCTTGCCCCCCTTCACAAGTTTTAAAATTTAACTTATCTTTAGAAGATAGACGTCATCAATGTTTGCAAACACAATTGGATTGGATTTGGTCCTTCACAGGCAATCGAAAGAAGGTCTCAATTATGATTTTATTAGGGAGATGAGCGTCTGACACTTATTTCATATATCGCTTCTCTAATTGTATATACAATGAATGTGAATTTTAATACTATTATATGCGCATTAAATTATTAACACGGTAATCCCAATCAAATCATAATAACGCAAAATATCACAAAGAAGAATGCACATTCAAATAATATAATATGCAAAAAATACCTCTATGGATACGGTACTCTCGGTTCCTCATAGAGAAATAAAATATAATTTACCATGTAACTTTATATTTTATTTTGTTGGATTCAATTTAATAAATTAATTTATTGGTAAGAATATACGCTAGCAAAACATGCATGCATGACACGTGTGTGTTAGTGTGTACCACCATGACAAACACATTACAACTTCAAGAAACATATATGTATGCATACTAGTATTTTGGCTTTAGTCATTATCCATATATAGGTTCGGGGGTTATTTACCGTTATATTCATTCATTCAATAAACTATTATCAAATACGTTAAAATCTAGGTCGGGAATGGATTCGCAGCAAGTGAACACAGAGAAGAGCTCGGCTCCATTCATGGAATGCCAGAAGAAGATGGAGGAGATGTTTCAGCGCATGTACTTTTTTGTGGAGAAAATACTCATCAACCCTCACTTGATTCAAGTATCAAACTAAAATTTTAAAAATAAATAATAAAAAATAGATTAACTACTTGTATGAATTTGTGGTTGGCGTGTGCAAGAGTGTCATTTTATTATTATATTAATCAACCTATGACACTCCTTAGTTGAACTTAGTCAACGTCTCTCAACCCTCACTTGATTCCAGCATCAAACTAAATTGTAAAAAATAAATATGAAAAAAATAGATTAAATACTGGTATGAATTTTTTGGTAGCCATGCATGTTACGTTTGACACTTATTTCATATGTTCCTTCTCTATTTGTATGTATATTAAATTTTTATTTTAATAAAATTATTTGTGCATTAAAATATTTACACGGTAATCACAATCATATCATAATAATGCACGATAATACTTAGAAGAATGGACATCCATATAATATAATATGCACAAAACTTCTCTAGGGATAGGGTACTCATATTACCTAAGAGATTGATACCATATAATTTACCATGTATCTTAATTTTTTATGTTGTTGGATTCTATTTAATAAATATATTAATTTTTTAGAAGATACATAACTGTCAGCATACCATAATAAACAAATTGCATATTCATGAAACATATATTTATACAGACTAGTCTTTTGCCATTATTAGTTATAGATATGATGGGGGGTTATTTACCCTCATATTCATTCATTCAATAAACTATTGTTAGACCCGATCAAATCTATGTAGGGAATGGATACGCATCAAGTGAACATAGAGAAGAGCTCGACTTCATCCATGCAACTCTGGACGAAGATGGAGGAGATATTTAAACGCATGTGGTTTTTTTGGCGAAAACCCTCCTCGACACCCACTTGGTTCTTGTATTGAACTAAATATTAAAAAACAAATATGAGAAAAATATATTAACTACTTTAATAAATGTGTGGTTGGCGTGCACGTTAATTGCAAGAGTGTTATTTTATTATTATGTTGATCAAATTATGATGTCCCTTAATTTAACTTATTCCACATAATTTTATTTATAATATATGTTATTGCCAATCTAATTATTTTGCATTCTATCATATATTGGTATTGCTGTGTCTAATCGAGTTTTTGTTTCAATTAAAATATTGAGTTCATAATTTACGTGCAAATTTGTTCAGAACCCTTCCAAACCACTTGATACAAACCATTTAATAACACAATAACGTGGAAGCTACAGAAAATTTGCTCGCCCCCTTCACGAATTTAAATTTTAACTTACCTTTAAAAGATAGACATCATCAATGTTTAAAAACACAATTAGATTGGATTTGGTCCTTCACAGGCAATCGAGAGAGGGTCTAAATTATGATTTCATTTGGGAGATGAGCATCTGACACTTATTTCATATGTCGCTTCTGTAATTGTATGTATAATGAATGTGTATTTTAATACTATTATTTTTGCATTAAAATATTTAAACAGTAATTACAATAAATCAAAATATTTAATGCAAAATAACACGAAGAAAAATGTACTTTCAAACAATATAATAGCACAAAATACCTCTAGGGATAGGGTACTCACGGTTCCTCATGGAGAGATAACATATAATTTACCATGTATCTTTATCTTTTATTTTGTTGGATTCAATTGAATAAATTAATTGATTGGTAAGAATATACGTTAGCAAAACATGCATGCATGACAAGCGTCTGTTAGTGTGTACCACCATAACAAACACGTTGCACATTCAAGAAACATATATGTATGCAAACTAGTATTTTGGCTTCAATCATTATCTATATATAGGTTGGGGTGGTTATTTACAGTTATATTCATTCATTCAATACACTATTATCAAATACGTTAAAATCTAAGTAGGGAATGGATTCGCAGTAAGTAAACACAGAGAAAAGCCCGGCTCCATTCATGGAACGGCAGAAGAAGATGGAGGAAATGTTTCAGTGCATGTACTCTTTGTGGAGAAAATACCTTTCAACCCTTATTTGATTCCAGTATCAAACTAAATTTTAAAAAATAAATACGAAAAAATTAGATTAACTACTTGTATGAAGTTGTGGTTAGCATGCACGTTACGTGCAAGGTGTCATTTTATGATTATATTAATTAAACTATGACGCCCCTTAGTTAAACTTATTCCACATCTCTTTATTTATAGTAAATGTTATTGCCGAACTAATTATTTATTACTCTATAATATTTTGGTTTTGTTGTGTTTGATCAAGTTTTTGTTTAAATTAAAAATATTGAGTTCGTATTTTACATGCATAATTAGTTTAAAATTTCTTGGCCCCTTCAACGAATTTTGAGAATTAACCTACCTTTGGAAGAAAGAAATCTTAAATGTTTGCAAAAACAACTGGATTAGATATGGTCCTTTCCCGGTAATCGAGAGAGGGTCTCAATTATGATTTTATTTGGGAAATGAACGTTTGACACTTACTTCATATGACGCTTCTCTGATTGTTTGTATATTTAATGTGTATTTTTATACAATCACGTCATAATAATGCATAATAATACGCAAGAGAATATTCATTCATATAATTTAATATGCAGAAAATATCTCTAGGCATACAGTGCTCATGGTAACCCATAAATTGATACCATATAACTTACCGTGCATCTTTATCTTTTATTTTGTTGGATTCTATCTAATAAATATACTAATTGTTATGAAGGTACATAACCGTCAGGAAAACATGCATGCATGACACGTGTATGTTAGTGTTTACCACTATAACAAACACATTGTAAATTAAGGAAATATATATGTATGATGACTAGTCTTTTGCCTTTAGTCTTTATATAGATGAAATTTTATTTACCCAATATTTATTCAATAAATAAACTAATTATCAAAT
>JAULKK010008424.1:0-10309 GCA_032355705.1 Rubia peregrina
TTTTTAAAATTTAGGTAACACTTTTCAATATTTATGTAACACTTTTCAAAAGTTTAAGTAACACTTTATAAGTTATTGTAACATTTTAATTAAGTGTTGCAACGAAAGTGTTAGATTAGACTTAGTTTGCAGTAGTGTTCTCACCTTTTTCCACAAGGGCTCTCATTTTTGCCTTGGCTTTCCATCCTAACCGGGCTTAGCCTCTCATTTTTACCTTCGTCTTTTGACATATCCGGGCTTTCTCCCAATTTTTGCCTAAGTTTCCCTTTCGGGTTTCCAACTCAGCCGGGTATATTACTTTTAAAAAAATTAAAATTTTCAAAAAAAAAATTGTAGCACAAAAAGCCCCATAGGTTGGTTTCAACTACATAAAGATCATTAAAAACAAACAAATTACACCACCAAAGATTCATCCCAAAACAACCCCGTAACGACAAAAGATAGCACCCTAAAGATTACACCACCAAAAACCCTACCAATTTTCCAAACCCAATGATAATACCGAAACAAACCCAAAACAAAGTAATCACTCAAAACACAAACGACTCCCTGGATGAAAACTCATAAGCGTTTCACTACTCCCTCCCCCACACTTGAACTTTGCATTGTCCCCAATGCAAGGAAGAAATAGAAAGCATAGGTGGGAAAGAGAAAAGTGGTGTAACTCACTCATGTGACCCCGAAGGGCCGTTTCTCAAATAGTGTGTCTCACGTCACCTCCTTCTTTCTTCTTGTCGCATTTCTTACCTCTAGATGGGAATAACGTCCCAAAAACCATCAAGCCTTGAGATATGAAATCTGTCGATCAATTGCTCGATGGCCTCTTCTAGGACATCCACCCTCTTATCCAAAATAATGAATTTTTCTTCACTTCCCCCTCGATGGTGTCCAACCTAGACCCCTAAAATTGCATGGTGCCCTCCATAGAGTCTAGCCTAGTAAAAACTCCTCCAATTTTATACTCATTACACCTACCATGTGACCAATATCCTACACAAGTTGGGTAGAACTTGCGAGTTGTTCCCCAAAATACAGAATTGGTTGACCCTTACTTTTCGGCATCCTTATTGTATCCGCCCTTACTATTCTGATGGCTCCTAATGTGCATCATTATGCATGCATTAGATAATGCATTTGATACATTTATCATCATCTTTTGTTTGGTGGATTTCTATTTTTAGTAAGGTTTAGACGACAAAGGGTTTATACGACTATTATTGGTTTTTTTGTCTCAATCCCAAATTTTGTAGATTTAATTGAAGCTAATGGATACTTTGTATTCACAGGCACCTAGATCTCATTAGTAGGTTTCTCATGAGTAATTTTTAGTATCTTTTTGTAGAAGGCCATCCGCGAGGGTGATAGAAGATATTTGAAGGTCATTCGCAAGGATGGTAGAATATATTGAAGGCCATTCAAAATAATGGTAGTATATTGAAGGACACAGACTCCAAAGTTTAATAGTAGATGGAATTGAGCCCAAGAAAGGCCAATTTGAAGTTCAAGAAAGCCAAGGAAGAAACAGAGGGATCGTTGTCCGAGGTTACACGGAAATTTGGGAAATATCCGATCAGAATCATCCGATGAGAGTGGTACCATTGGATTCTTCCTCTCGAGCACTATAAAATCAACTACAAGAACTCCCAAATCGGATCAACGGTTCATCCGTAATGGAGCAAACAAGTCAGCTGACATGATCAACAACGGCAAGCACGGACCAGCACAGACTGCACTAGGTCGGCATGAGAGCCTCACCTAGCAAAGCCCGTTTCATTCAACACGGCCCATTCCAGGGGTCAAGAATGATCAGGACAAATCCCTAGCATGGGTCGTGCCAACTCGTGCTGGCCGTACGCCTTTGTCTTCTTTTAACTAAAAAATGTGGCTAAGTATAGGCGCAGAATGTTCCGTTTCACACGGTCCACGCCGTTTCAAGTCACCAATGACAAGACCAGCCAACGGAGTGAGAATAACTACATGTCCAGTGTTGAGATACTGAGAAAAATCAGGTTACAGCCAATGGGGCGCGCCAAACGACGTGGGACACGGATCAGAAGGAGAAAAATAGAGGGCCGGCAGACGGCCCATACCATTTGGCACGGGCCGCACCAGCACGAGGCTGGCATACACTTGCATGAGGATAGGGCCCATGCCAAGGCCAACGTCTCACACCAGCACTAGGGGGTCTCGATCGGCACAAATTGTTCCAGATCCAACCCCCCGTGCCGGTAGTGGCTTTTAGGGTTTTTGGCCATTTTAGCCTATTTTTGTGCGCAATTACCAACTACTATATATATGGAACTATATCTACTAGGGATGGATTTTATGCTCATCCTTCCCTCTAGGTTCTTTTTGTTTCGTCTTTTTATTTTTCTTTTGCCTAAAATTGTTGAATCCAATGAAATACTTGGGGTCAATTATTAAGGAGAAGGGATCTTACTTGGGGATGATGTTTGTATTTATGTTTTGATGTTCATTTTGTGAGATTTCATAGATCGACCCATTTCTATGTGCTTTTGTATTATTATGTTAGCTTGTTCTCAATATTCTTGTGAATTGCATGATTATAAGACTTAGTTCGCACATACCAAAGTCTACTTTCATGTTTTCGCACTATATCTACCCCATAGGGAAGAAAACCTAGATGTGCTTGGGGTAACGATGGGCCAGGAACCGTGTGGGTGTGTTCACGTAGGTTGACGTTATTAACGTTACGATCGATCATGCTCTAGTTAGCCGACTATTCAGTCTGAAGGGTTGCGGGTAGAGATAGCTAAAGTAGCAAGCTATGGTTACCTTTGTTATCTTAGATTCATCGATAAGACACCTACTTCCTTTGTCTTTCTAAGCCTAAGGGTAGTACATTCGTTGTGTTTCTCCCATAACTTAATCACACAAGGGAGAATTAGACCTGCATAATGAGTCATTGTCGTTGTTACACTCTCCAAGTTGTGGAAGTGAGGCTGATGGAAGATTTAATACACACAACCCTATGTGATAGATAGGGGGGATTTTTTACCATTTTCCGCAGTACGTGATACAAACACTAGAATAGGGTATAGTTCTTGTATTTGATGAAATCGATGATTGAAATAACATTAATCATGTTATGCAAATATTCCCCGGGTGTTAGTTTATATTGTTAATTCTAGTGATCATTTACATGCTAGTAGTTGTTAGTACAAATCCCCCCATGACTGTTTTACCAACACTGTTTCTTCCTAACACGTGGTTGGATTGACAAACCGATCACGGTTCTTTATAGTTAATTATTATAATCCTAACATCTATGTGGATGACCCTGGAACTTTCCACTATCTACCATTCTTGGTAGTGTAGTAGTAGGAACGGGAGCAACATATAAATTCTATCTTTAACCCTTGATACTTTAACAACCTCTCTAATGTTTTTAACGATGCTCTAGAGGGGACAGGTCAAATTTTGGGGTTATTTCCGGGGATGTTAGTTTAACGTTCAAGTAGTTAACTTTCATAGTGTGTTAGTGGAGCAATTAGTGTTGTTTTTGTTTTTATTTTTGTTAGTTTTTGTTGTCAAGCTTTCTAGGTAGTTTCCGGTTACTTCTAACCCTTTTTGCTAGTGTTATTTTTCGTTGGCCACTTTTATATTTTTGGTTTATAGTACATACCCATGCCAAGAATATGGGATTTTTACATTTTCCAGCGGACTACACTGGTGGTAGACGACGAAGGAAAATGAGATCTTGGCTGAAAGTTCCACAAGAATCACTTTCGATAGTTGTAGAGAAAGAAGAAATGGCAGAGGATAACCACACTATGAGGGTGTTGATGGCTACAAATTTAGAGAATCAACCGCTTTGCATAATTTTCCCACCATTGCCATCCAATGTGACATATGAACTTAAGAGCTGTATGATCCATTGCTTGGCGACGTTCCATGGAATTACTAGAGAAGATCTGAACAAGAATATTTTAGAATTCCACCTAGTTTTTACAATATGAATCTGGTGGGTGTCTCAGAGGAAGATTACAGCCTGAGGGTGTTTCCTTTCTCACTTTGGGATTCAACCAAAGATTGGTTATACTATCTCCAACCAGGTTGTATCACCTTATGGATGGTATGAAGCACATATTTCTTGAAAAATACTTCCTAGCTTTGAAGTCTGCGGGGTTGAAGAAGAAACTTTCCAATATCTCTTAGTTAGCTAATGAGTCCCTCCACGAGTATTGGGAAGTGTTCAATTGGTTTTTGACGAGTTGTATATATTATCCATTTATGGAGAGAGACTTAGTTTATTATTTCTTCGAGGGGTTGTGTGATGATGACATGATTATGGTGAACTCCTCTTGCAAGGGTTCAATCGCCAACAAGAGCCCAAGGGAGGCAATGACACTCTTCAAGGAGATGGCAAACGAAGCAAGGTTGTTTGGTAAAAGGTCTAGGGTGAAGCTCGTAGATGACTATCTCAATACCCTGTGTTAGAGAAGTAATTCCAAGCTCTTTCTTCCATGATGAAAGATTTTTGAAAAGGGGAGTTCAACAGGAAAGGGTGTGTGGTACATGCAGCCTTGATCATCACACGGATGTGGTGTAAGACATGGAGGAAGTTAAAGCGTTGGATTTCAACAATGGTGGAAATAGACAACAGTTTGCTAAAGGAAAAAAAATAAGGTTTTCATTGGAACGAAAGAGGTGAAAGGAAAGATCCCTACACAGACACCTTCAACCTGAGGTACCACGATCACCCTAACTTCCGTTGCTAAGAGGAAAACCAAATGCAAGGGTACAACCAAGGCGGACAAGCTCCACCTCAACCCAATCCAAGGAGAGAGGGGCTTTCCAACAACAACGCCTCACTTTACAAGTCGGACCAAGAGGAAATTCTTGAAGGAATCTCTCAACTAGCTAAGAAGCATGACGTGTTCGCAGAGCGTACAAGACGAGAGATTGAAGATCTTGAGACTAGGTCTTTCTCGAGCATCAAGAATCTTGAGATTCAAGTCGGGTAACTTTCCACCTCGGTAAGCCAACTTGAAGCCAAAGAGTCCAGTAAATTTCCTTCCCAACCGGAGGTCAATTCGAGGAATGTGAGTGCTTTAAAGTTAAAAAACGTGAAGGAGGTGCGTGAACCCGACAAGGAATTCCTACAATAGGACGAATTGGTAGTGGAAAGAAATAAAACTAACTAGGAGAAGCGAGAATTGGATGTGAAGGACCCCGTCAAGGAACTTCCAACACCCGAATAGAGGGTTAATCTCCTGCTCCCCTTCCCTAATGCACTTAGGTTAAGGTCGAAGGTGGCAACCAATGATGAGTACATATGGAAAATCTTTGAGAAGGTTGAGGTTAGTGTTCCTCTCTTGGACTTAATTGATCATGTTCCTTCGTATGCTAAATTCTTAAAAGTTACATTCACTAGAAAGAAGAATAAACCATTTAGGAAGACTAGAAAATTGAAAATAGGGGGAGTTTCTGCTCTTAATCATAGGAAGTTACCTACGAAATGTGATGACCACAACATGTTTTCAATTCCTATTTCTTTTGGTGGTAAATTGGTGAAAAGGCTAAGATTGATCTAGGAGTTTCGATTGATGTCATTCCTTCTTGCATTTATGAGAACCTAGAAATAGGAAAACTTAAATAAACTAGGGTAATCGTCCAAATGGTCGATCACTCCAAAGCTAGTCCTCATGGACTAGTGAAGGATGTAATGGTCTGAGTGGGAAACTTGGTGTTTTCTGCGGACTTCTATATTCTTGATGCAGCGTACGATGGTGGAGCACCCTCAATTTTATTGGGGAGAACTTTTCCTAAAACATAAGGGACGAAGATGATGATAATTCGTGAACACTAACCTTAGAGGATAATATGGATAGAGTTGGTTTTGATACATACAAATCTAAGCATAATTCACCTAATCCCTCTCTTTGTGTGTAAAGACATAACTTTGTGTGAAGAAAATGCTCAACATGATGACTCTTGCATGATAGATAATGATGATCACCTTGATGTATCTCTTGACGATAGTGATGAATATAGCATAGTTGATGACATTTTTTATGAGTGATAAATGGATTCCTCCCTTGCACTTTAACCGTGAAGGTCATATCGATGAGACTATTGCCTTGCATGATGTTAGTGATGATTTGTCTATCTTGGATTCCTTTTCTATGCTCACTAGCATGCAGTGTTTTGTGGAAAGTGGCGAGGACATAAAACACCATTAACCACCCCATAAACCCAAGGAAATGGCTAAGGATTTGGTATTGGCTACGAATGGCTATTCACCCCTCTTGGCACACAAAGTGCTTAAAGGTAAGGATGACTCCTTATGGAGACCTATTCACAAGGATGTCATCGTGGGTGGAGTTACCGATAGTGACTCCGGAAACCCAATGGTAGGTTCTTTCGATTGAAATGCATGAAAAATGAATAAGTCGTGATGATGACAACAAAGATACGGTCTTTCTTTCTTTGTTCTTGATATATTTTTAGTAGATATATTTTGCATGTTTTAGTGTGAAAAAAGTGTTTGGGATGAAAATTTTATTGATTGATGAATTTGAGCTTGAGTCTCATTCTATTTGAGTGAAACGATATAAGGCTTGTTAGGTGACAAAGTTACCTTGAAAAAAGGGAGGAAAAGGGGGAAGAGGAAAGGGCACTATTCCTTTAGCATGATGGTGGCTCGTGCTGAGATCTGGCACGACTCATGGGGAGCTCTAGCATGGATCACAGTGAGCTCTGGCATTGGCCGTGATAGGTTATTAGCACAAAGAGTGCCATGTGTCTAGCTTCATGTGCTGCGATTTTTGAAAATTTCAATCCTAGGCTCAAACATGGAATTTTTTGGCTCATTAATTCAGAAAAACCTTTTTTCCCTACAAGTGTTGGTGTAAATATTACATCAACACCTCCCTTATGCATAAATAAATTGGTACTTTTATCCATTTCTTTCTCTAATTTCAAAAATGCCACCCTTACCTCATTTGTAACCCTTCTTGAATCACATTCTTTGCTGAAAATAATGATCCATAGTACATTACCTCACCCATAGGATTCATTTAGCTCATTAAAATCTCTCAAAAACACTCACTCTCATTTCTCCTTGGAGAATCTCAAAATTTTGAGCCATTTTTTCTCAAAAATTAGCATTTTTGCTTCTTCTTGTGTGGATTCTTCATCTCCTGGCTTTAAATTCCGGGATATACTTTAAACTCTATGTTTACTTGCTTTATTTATCATTATGGTGATGTTATGAGGAGTTTTATACTTGAAAATCTGTTGACATGTTTTTTTGTGATTCTTTTTTGGGTTATTTGAATGATCTTGTGCTTAACCAAGTGTGGGGGTGAGTGCATTGTCCTTGTGCTTTGATGATATGATCTTCATTGATTATGATGATTTAAGAGGGATGATGTTGATTGCATGATCTTCTTGATGGGATGTTATGATTAATAATATGTTGATTGTTTAGAAAGAATGGTTCTTGATTGAATAACCTTTATGTTGAAGTAACATGATTTGAAATGTTGTGGCTTTTTAGGAAGGAATGTCCTTTTTGAATGAATCTTAATGAATGCCTTTGGTTATCTTTTCATTCCCACCATTTTCTTGTTGTGAATAGAATGACTCCAAAAAGAAAAATGTCAGAAAAGGGAATAATTTCCCAAGGTGACAATGGGAAAAAACCCAGCCAAGGTTGGGAAACGAGAGGTGACAACTTCCCTTCCACCGGACCCCACGATTTTCATTGATGAGTTCATGGTCTTGACCATCATTTTGGGAGTGCGGCCCGGAGGTAAAAGTACTTGAATTTCCCGAAGCGAACGATATTAGAGATGAAGTTTTCTTGCAAGGAGACCTTGGGAGCTCCAGACCTACCAGAGCCTGTCACATATATGCGAAGTCGAATAGGCCTAGAGGGTTTCTTAGACAAGCATTCAAAGACCTACAAACAGTGGACTTTGGAGTTGTTGGCAACCTTGGAGCAGTCAAAGGACGGTGAGGGGAGGAGAATAATCCATTTCCACTTGGATGATAAGGAATACACTATGTCACATCGGGATATTGCCCAAGCTTTCGATAGGAAGTACGGGAAGGAGATTCCAAGGACTCATCGACAAGGCCTTCCATTCTCATTGAGCAATTTTGGGGAATTCTTTTGGGTACAGAGCAAAAGCATCTTTCCAAGAGCATGGCGATTATCCATACAACATTGCAATACGTTCATCAATGGTTGGGCATAAGAGTGTTCTGTCACGGGGAAATCTCACAGTGCCCCAGGTTGGATGTCCAAGTCCTTTGGTTGATGACTTCAGAGGGGAATTTTCTTCCCAACATGGTTTTGGATTTCGTGGATGAATTCATTGCAATGGGGAACAAGAAAGATGGACATATTCCTATGGGAGGCATGGTTGGACTTGTAGCCCAACACTTGGGCCATCTGGTTCCCGCACCATTTGCGGTGGTGAATTTGTGTCTTTTAGGGACACAGTACACGATAGACAGTCTAGAAAAAGTGGATATGGTAACCACCAAAACTTCAGAGGATCACTTTACATGGTTATATGGTGGCTCCTCGGTGTGTGATTTTATAATTATCCCCTAGCTAGAGTGTACAACTATTGATCAGGATACTGTGTTGGAGGGCCTCTTCATACCTCCCAATCCAAGGTTTGAGAAGGATTTCTATGGAATCCCATTAAACCCGAATATACACGTCAAAGAGGACAACAACGAGACCCTACTTAGGGCACCAATTTTCCATAATCATATATCTGCAGATGTCCTCAACAAATTTCTCATATTCAGGGAACAACTTATGAGCTCTACCCAACTTATGTAGGACATTAGACATGCAGTAGGTGGAATGAGCTTACAGTTGGAAAAATTTGGAAGTAGGCTAAGTTCCATGGAGGGTACCATGCAGACTTGGGAGTCTAGGTTGGAGTCCATTAAGTGGGAGATGAAGGAGGAGTTTTCCATTGTAAATGAGAGATTCATATGTCCAATAAAAATCCATTGAACAATTGATCGAGAGATTTCACATCTCGAGGCTCGATGGTTTCAGGGATATCATTCCTATAGAGAGGCAAAAAATGTGTCAAGAGGAGAGAAGAATGATGCACAAGACTTAGAAATTGAGGAGGGACCCTTCGTGGTTACATGAGTGAGCTTCACTACTTTTCTCTTTCTCACTCATGGTTTTTATTGATTCATTGCATTGGGGACAATGAAAAAGTTCAACTGTGAGGGAGGGAGTAGTGAAATACTTAGGACTTTTCATCTTGGGATTCTTTGTGTTTTTTTGTTGATTTATTTGGTGTTTTCTTTGGTTTTGGGAAGTCTTGTAGAATATTTGGTGGTTTGATCTTTAGGTGGTTATCACTTTGTTGGGGAATGTTCTGGGATGAACTTTTTTGGTGGTGTAATTTTTTCTTTTTCACTATGTTTTTATAGTATGAAGTCAAAGAAACTAGGGTCATCGTCCAAATAGAAAATTTTAAAGATACTAAGGTAATCGTCCAAATGGTCGACCACTCCAAAGCTAGTCCTCATGGACTAGTGAAGGATGTGATGGTCTGAGTGGGCAACTTGGTGTTTTCTGCGGACATCTATATTCTTGATGTAGCCTACGATGTTGGTGCACCCTCAATTTTATTGGGGAGAACTTTTCCTACAACATCAAGGACTAATATGGTGATAATTCGGGAACACTAACCTAATTTCCCTAATTGTGAAGGTCATCATCGTGCCTCTCAAAGATAGTATTTATATACCTAATTGTAGCTATACTACTAGAAAGTAGATAGTAGCAAGTCAGGGTCGTCCACGAGGAAAATGGGATTTTATCAAGTGTTAATGTAGTTTAAAAAGCACAGGAAGAAGTCACTCTACGTGTGTGGTAACAAGTGGGGGGGTTTAGTTTGGAAAACACTACGACAACTTTAAAGAGTTAAATTAACCAACAATTCAAAAAATTAATATAAACTACGAACACACTAGTACTAAAGATTTAATTAATGTGATAACGAGTCTTGGGTGCAATTAGTTTACATTTCTAGTTATCCTTTGATCATCGAATAAGTATCCTATTTTTATGCATTAATCACATATTGTGGAGAACTTATCAACACCTTTCGGGTGAAGATATTTCTCTCCTCTTTTCGGTTATAGTTAGAGTGGGCAATCGGCGCCACACAATAACCCTTACCCTCAGGTCACCCTAGACGATTGACATCATAGACTTTCCCGAGAATAGAAATACACATGGAGAACCAATAAAACTAACACAATATCCTACAAGCGAGAAATATTGGGATAGCAC
>JAULKK010008434.1:0-10308 GCA_032355705.1 Rubia peregrina
AACCATCCATCTAACATGATCCAATGGTTGAGATCATGTTAATCTATTTTTAGTAAATCTATTTTTAGTAAATTAATATCAACCATTGGATCATGATAGATGGAGGGCTAGGATTTGGAGTATAAATAAGGGAGTGTATTGAACCCTTCCCAGATATATATATATATATACTGGTTAGAGAAGCAATGAACCAAAGGAATTTATTGTCTTATTAACCCAAGTATGGATGGCAGTAGTCGAATTCAATTTCCTTGTAAGAAATTGTGGGAGAAACTTCAAGGATCAAGAAATTAGTCTGTAATGGGGCTTGCCTGATCTGATTTGTAATTATTTTTTGCTTTACTGCTTATGTTTTTAAGTACTGAACACTGAGAGCTTTTGTTATGTTAAATGGTGGAAATAATGTATTGTAAGTGGGTTAGTTTTCTACTGGTGTACAAAACAATCGGCATAGCAAATCAAATGATAGGTATTGGTTTTGCATGCTAACAAATGCTTCTTGACACCAAGCTATGAATGACTCTGTTCTGAATGGTTTACTTGCAAACTGCTTTGTCTAACATTTTAATAATGTTTCCGTCTTTCAACTACTGTGAAATACTAGTAAACATCATTGCAAAATGACAAGGTTGCTACTAAACGACCATCTCAAGTTTTGTCGATATCCTTCTATATAATTCTCTATCCCCGTTTGGCTGAGGATGATATTTTTTTTGCTGTAGTTTGAACAGGGGGACTGAAAAATAGTGTAGTAGTAGGTGGAAAGATGTGTCGCTGATATAGATTTTCAGAAAGTTATGAGTCGGACTGGTGGACATAAATAAATTGTAACTGTTGAAGGCGCCGGTATTACCTGTATCTTTCTTGTCCTTTAGATAGAATTTTACTTCCTCTAAGCTGGACCTGGTGCTTCATTTGTTCACCAATACTATCCTGTGGATCTTTATGTATGTTGTAAAACATTAACAGCTTTGCACATTCACCCAGTTATGCTGGGTTTGATTTGTCCAGTCTCTTGTATTGCTTGCTTGAACATTTCATTAGCTGATGAGAACTGTGATCTTTGTAGCACCATGATTCATTGACCTCTTCTAAGAATTTGCTAAAATAAATGAGCTGGTTTTTATTCTCAAGCAAGTATGCCTCATATTTGGTGCTTGTTCGGCGGTGGAGAAGAGCTACCATCCCTACCTGTCACAGACCCCTTATGGATACCCGACCCATTTTTGAACAGAAGAAACAAGTAAAGGCCACAAATTTACAAAAGAAAAAAAGTAGAGTAGAAGATCTACCCAACATTGCTTCATTTTGCTTTTTTCACTTTCTCGAACCACATCCAGCATCAAATGGTACGCTGTTTTTCTGTCTCTGAACTAGAAGCATTTGGCAGGATTTCAATTATCAATGCCTGAATTGCTTCTGGAGATGTATGAATGATTTCAAATCGACTGCAAATTAAGTCAGGAGGAAGGGGAGTTCCAAATGAGTTCATGGACACAATTTACTGGAAATTGTGCTACTGGTACAATTTAGAGTTTCACATCTCAGCAACCGAAGAGGAGGACAACGACTTTTTGGAATTTTCTAGACACTAAAACCATGTACACTGGTATGCTTGCAAAAGCAGTGCTTGCTGTGAGACTGCTTTTGCGGTTTCAATTTTTTAAATAATCAATCACTCTTCCACCTCATCATTTGAGCCCGCAACTAAATTATTTTATTTTTTTCTCCACAATAGTTGAGATCACTTTGAATCAACTTCATAGACCCCCACTTGATACTCTCTATCCTACTCAATATTTTTACCTTTAATATTTAATTCAAATAAATTTACCTAACAAAATAAATTAAAATGTGAAATTTAATAAGAGTCCGTCTCTTGAAAGACGGCATTTCCCTAAGTCATGGAAAGACCAAGGTTTAAAGTGTAAATTAGAAGAAATGAAGATAAATTTTTTGGGTTGCATGAATCAGGTTATAAATTTTAGGCTACTACATGTTGTATATTGAAATTTTAATATTGCAACTAAGACCTTTTATCTTTTATTATTTAATTAAAGCTCGTCTTTCCATAAGGTTATGGAAAGACCGTCTTTTCCAAAACTTTGTCATTTAATAATACACCTATAATTTTTTAATTGGATTTTGTTTTTCAAATTTAGTTTTCGAAATTAATTTCAATTTTTAAATTTTATTTTATGAACCATAATTAAAAAGAAACATTTATATTTTCAAAGAATGTAATTTCAATTTTTAAAAAGAACCAAAATTTAATTATTATTTTTAAAAAATAAATCAGAATTTTTAAAGATATTTTTTGATTTTTTAGAAATTACAGAAATTAATTTTCAGATTTTTAAAATTTTTGTTTTTCTTTTTTAAAAATTAGTTGGGACATGTGAAACCAAATGATTGGACCACGTGTCCCAATTAGGGGCTGTCACGTGGTAGCCTCGACCAAAAGAAATGGTTTGCGCGTCAGCACGAGTCCAGTATCATGTGCGCTTACCATTTTGTCAGCTCTTGGGCGGGCTGTGTTGTTTGAGCCGGACCAGCGGACTACATTGATGCAACCCGCTCCAATCCCCCTTGTGGTTGTTTTTTTTGGTCTCGGTTCGGATAATTGAGAATGTTTCGAGTCCACACCCACGGGTGTACCCCAGCGGTTGGGACAGTGGTGAGATTTGGAATATCCCGGGTTCGAAGCTCGGCAACTACTGTGTGGAGAAGACATGGGCTAACTTGGCTTGCTTGCAAGCCAAATGGTGCTTCGGGATTCCTGGTGAGCATCGAGTATGGACTAGACACTGGGTTCTGGCGCTGAGGTACCATGACTTACCTCTCATATGTTGGATGTGGTGTCGATTAGTATGGTCTGATGAGGACGAGCAGCGATCGCTTTTGGAGAACGTTCCGAGTCCTGTACATGCCTAACATGTTCTGGTAACTGCCAATGTACCGTTTCAGTGAAAGGTTTGATGTGGATCGGTCACCAAACAATTTCTGTCTGATGCCAAATCATCCTCACATTTTTGCAAAAATCAATATAGACATGATCTACACATAGATAGGCAGCTCCTAATGCTCCCAATATGTATAGCCAACATTCTTATTTAAGCTTTTTTAAGGTTTGGGTCCACATGGTGGTTTGATTAAAAAGAAGAAGAAAATCAGCCTAATGTTATCACACCTCTCTTTCCACATACGAGAACTAGTAGGCCTTACATGATCCATTTTTCCTGCTTTTTCCATACTCCCTCCGTGACTTATTTGATTTTCCACGATATTCAATGATAATGTTTAACCGTCAATATCTCAATCTATATATACCAATTTTGTATAAAAAATTGATATTTAGAAAATATATGTTAACACGAATTTAACAATATCGCACATACTCCCTCCTGTCTTTTTATATTGGCACCTTTTTCTGGACATTTTCTGGAGACATGTTTGACCACCGATAACTTTATTTTTGTCCAATATCAAACGATAAAATTTTACTTTTCAGAAACTACACGTTACGGAGAATCCAAAGACATCTCGCATGATGTCTATTATTATATATAACAAAGGTTATCGATGGTCAAACATGACAGGGAAATTTTTTGGTCAATGTGTGCCAATTATAGGCGACCAGAGGGAGTAATATATTTATTACACATATTTATTTATATTTATGGTCAAAGTTTATCGAATTTAACTTTTAAAAAAATAAATATATCATTACTGGTGGAACAGAGAGAGTAGATACCAGCAAATAACCAGAGAAAATAATTCACCAAGTTGTGTCTAAGTGCATACTCCATAGTATCTAAATTAGAGAGCACAACTGACTATACTATTCGAGTCTATCATAAATGGTGGGAAGAGAGTTAATTAGCAGAGGACAAATTTGATTACAGAATTTCCACGAAGTTGTGTAAAGAAACGAGAATGGAACTCTGAACCATTATAGAATATAATTTAGAAGCCTTAGAAAAATCTAAAGATACGAGAATATTATTCATCAGAACCATTAGAATAACATAATTAAGAAGCCCTGAAAAACGTAAAGATAATATTATTTGACAACCTCTATTAGAGTCCCACGTTTCTATTTTAAAATCAATTTATATAAAATGTTATTGACAATGAACCTTATATATTGATTATAAGTCAGTTCACAATCAATGTAGCACTCTAATACAGAGAATCCATTCTTACGGTTTAAGGATTGACATTTACTTTATGCTCTCTTCTCTTTCTCCTGAAAATATTTTCTTCACTTTACCAACAATGACGTATAACGATAACAAATATGTCAATTCATGGTACCTTATCCGTTCAACCACCACCTACTCAGCCTTGACAGAAACCCGATTCTCAATCATGGCGACCCCACCCATTGGAAGCAGCCAGTGCGGTATCTTATACCAACATGGTTGCCAGTTCCACCCTCAATTCCCAATTGGAAAAACCAACTAAAAACCCTCAAATCATATACATCGGAGAAATAGTTTGTCTATATAGTCCAGAGGATATCGACATCCTACCCACCCATCCGCGACATGTCTTGATTGGGAAGTTTTCTTTTGGAAGACCTTCAATGGAATCCCTACGAAAAATTATTCCAACTTTGGGGTTCAAAGGTGAGCTCAAGGTCGGCCTAATGGACAACCACCATGTTCTCCGTTCTAGTTTAGAAGAGGACTACCTGGAATGCTTGCTAGAACATTTTGGTAGCACATGCAACAACAAATGCTAGTTCTCAATGGACTCCATGTTTCGTACTTGAGGAGGAATCCCCTATAGTTCTTGTCTAGGTCAATATAAAGGGAGCCTCTGCCTATTACAATAAGCATGAACCCATTGCAACAATTAGCTCAACACTAGAAGTACAAATCCGAGAAGATGCAACCACTAAGGCGCTTTTGAGACCATCACTTAAACAAATCTGCATTCTGCTAGACTTGACAAAAGAGAAGCTGCATAGAATCAGACTAGACTCCAAGGAGGTAAACACTTGGTACCCTATTGAATACGAGAATCTCACATATCATTGTAATGCATGTAAAACAATAGGATTAGGCTAAAAACTCAACAACCAACTGTGAGTGAACATGATGATGATATATACCTAGCCCGTGAAACCCCAAACTTAGAGCCCAACTTTTTGCAACCAATCCGCTCCACAGACGGAGATAACTACCCCAATCCCCTGGAAAGCAATTGAAGACCAAAGAAGATGCAACAACTCTATCTCCCATGATATCTTTCACTAGGCCACAATCTAGTAGAGGATGAACACACATGAAGACCACAATGACACGATCAATAACTAATAAATAGCGAAACAGAACGTTAAAAAAGGCAAGTGACTTAAAAAACCTCTCATTCCATAAAAGCCTTTTAGACTAACTTGGACTTCAAAGCTTCTCCCCGTGGATCCTCTTGGAAGCCAAGCAAGTAGATCTTAACCGGTCGGCCTCGAGACTTGCCCTCATCTGGAAGGAATCCTCCGCACCAGTGATGCCGATTGTGGGGAAGGATATTTCTTTCTATGTTTTGACATCTCCTGGGAAAGGTTGGAGGGCACCCAAAACCTCCACCTACGTAACTGATAAACAAACAAGCTTTTATAGACCTTTGAAATCCTTGGAAAAGGTCAGAACTCAACTCGGAGTTGTCGTCTGGCACAAACATACTGCAAAAACCAGCTCAAAGGAAAGTTTGTCACACAAACATGCACTAAAATATAGGAATAACTATGATAGCCCAAAATCACAATAGGCACAATAGCAACACTAAACTCCATACCCAACAAAAGCAAGCATAAGGCGGAGGAAAATCACAACATATAGTACAAAGCAGAAAGCCTAAAACCAAGCCAATATGAACCATGAGAATGACGCAGCCACGCACTAGCCAACCTTTAAAGGAAAAAAAGAAAAAAGAATTAGAATCTATCGCCACCGAGCAAAATGAAGAAACTAGCATGCTAACAAGGAAGCTAAGTAGAGGAAAGACAGAATTAGAATCTATCGCCACCGAGCAAAATGAAGAAACTAGCATGCTAACAAGGAAGCTAAGTAGAGGAAAGACTGAAAACCCACCAGACTATGTAAGGACAAAATGAAGAAGCAAGATGGACTGATGAAGGCCACAACAAGGATGCGATCACATCCCTTAGCTAAAACCTCACATAGTTAAGGTACGTTCACTAAAAGGTACGTCTCTCTACCCAAAAACCACCCTGCCCAGTTCGATACATTACTCAAATTGTTGCGATATACCCCCCCTATATTAGAAGATGCTGTGATAAATACAACCTATACACAGAAATATGCCCACTAACAATACATGAATAACAACGAAGAAGGTGTATCTGGAAAAGTTACGCATCCGTCAGCACATATATACACTACCAATATATTATCATTGGAATTTTTTTAAAATAAAATTTGATAGACAAATACAAGGTTAAATCAGTAACGTTTTTCATAAATCATCTAAAATCATGTAAATAATAGAATAAAAAAATTCCGTTCCTAAAACACAAAATCCTCCCTACATAATAATTACGGAATCAAAAATTCATTACATAAAAACACACGTAAACTCCTAGATTTACGCTAGCTCGACCTTAAATGGCCCCAAGGGAAGTAGGATGATTACTTATTCATCCTCTTCCATTTTCTATAACTAGAGCCCTTGGTAAGGAGACACCATCTTCATAGTCGGTAGGTAAAGTTTTCCAGAGTGAACGACAATATCTCTTCGCTCACACACAACCTACCATCACAGAAAATAGGTGGTAGATTTACGGATCAAACCTACTGCCTGTAACGATTCCCCTCCTCTCGGCTACAACCTTGAGAAGACTTGGGCCACTAATCCCAAGAGAGTCCTTCCTTGCGCCCGTTCAACGACTTTCAAGATGATATCATGACAACATCATCGATATCACTCATACATTCGCTAATTTCATCCGCCAATCCTGTCCAAACCATTAAAAACACACATTAAAACACATAAACAAACAAGCACCAAGAAAATAATAATAATAATAAAAATACTTACCATGCACTGTAATGTCCTTAGGCCAACACATCAATAACAAGTCTTGAATTCTAACTAAGTGGAGCAAACACTCCAACCAACTCGGGCCACCACACAAATGATGATATTCCCAACAAAACTAAGGGATAGTCATGATATCCCAAACAACCAAATCAAAATCATAAGGTATATAAGTCATTCCCTTAACAAAAAGCTACTAAAAACAACCCTTTCAAACCATTACCTTATCTTACAACGCTTGAACAATGCCCCCCTTATATAGGCACAATCTGTCAGTGGACATTCGAAAAACTTCATACCTAAAATCCTTAAAATATGCATCCACATGTTCTCCTAAAACTGACTAACCGAATAGTCAGTCTCGAAAAATGGAATGCCACATTTATTCTGAAAACACCCAAACAGTTCATGCCTATGTGGCATTCCTATCAACAAACTCAAGCCCAACCTATATAACAATTATGACCCATACATCATCTTTGTCATTCGATACGACAAAAGTAGGCCATGCACCTGCAGACTCTATCAATAACTAAGATCACCCAAACCCGCAATAAAAGACGAAGATAACTCATGACTTTGCATACATCTAGAAATCTCAGCCAAAGACACAAGTAATTTTTTTAATCTCTTGGCCTTCTACTTGCAAACCTAGCTATCCTCTTCTAATGACCACACCCACAAACCATAAGCCATAATAATAATAATTTGAAGAATGTGCCCCAGGAAACCTTCGTTAGCACAGTCACATAAAAATTGTACACGACTTTGCACATGTTTTGAAAATCACCCGATAGATACAAAAGTGCACAACCACCAATATCCAGGCCACAAGGTCCTAAAACACATCCCAATAATCCCAGTTCGTCAGTTAAAATTTCTTGCTTGATCAACCTATCCCAGAGATATAAGAACACACCTTGACTACACCGTTGAAGTAGCTAAGATCCTAAAACTAAAAACTAAAAGAAAATCCAAGCTTCTTCTTCCGTCTCAATACCCGACCCACTGGCAACATTATCAGCCTTCTCTGCATCACCCATTCGACATAGTGGTATAATAAAACTTCCCCAAATGTTGGCCAAGTTGTTGCAAAGCCTCATTATCCATATTAGTTGAGGACCCCCTTCTTCAACGTTATTATCCTCATACTTGTCAATCTTGCACCTCTCATGCTCGTCGAGCAAAGGCGGCGAGGGATTCTTCCCTAATTCCTCGAGCAAGCAGAAATAGTGATCGCCATTCATAACCTTCCGAGCATAGGTCTCATTTAATTTTCACTTAGCAGTTACCTCAGACTCCACTATAGTACTGGGATACTCTAACCCCGTTACAACCACAAATTAGATTGTAGGCACATATATCCGCCCATGCACACCACCACTCCACATCCTCAATATTAGCATAAATTTCAGCAAATAAGTTGTAAAAGACCTCTGTTTTTAGAAACTTGTTCACCAAAACTTGAGAATACCTAGGATCCGCAAGTCCTCGATGCCGCAACTCAGTGAGCTGCTCAACCAGCACAACGTTCACCCCATTTTTTGGTCACTCAATTTTTGTGGTGTTGCAGACTTTATCTCTAATTAAATACATCTCTCTTCATATCGCTTCACCTCTCCCTCCAACTTAACCACCCGCTTGTACAAACCCTTTATCACCTCAGCATAACTAGAGGTGTGTTGAGCCATAACTGCCATGACACCAATCAACTGATAAACAAACTGTTTAAAAAAAATGTAACATCAAAATATACACCAACACATATAAACTCAACTTCCATACCTCAGCTACTGAGCCAAACATCACAATAGGATCATTCGGTTCTCTAGAGCCAAACCGGTAGGATCAACAACCCCCACCCTTCCGACTCCTCACATTCAACATAGGAGGCGTAAGAGAAGAAACCAAATAACCTTCATGCCTACATCCCTATGAACCAGAGGACTCTCTAATAGTCGGTTGAGTAGTGTTCACCCTGCCAAATCACTCGTCAGTCTGTGACTTCTTTCGCGTCCGAATGTCCCGTGGGGTATCATCTTACCTTCTCTCATATCCCTTCCTATTGTTCTTAGGCCCAAGAGAATCAATCTTTGATAAATAAATTCTTGTGCCAAAATTCACAATCATTAATTTAAAAACAAACCCAATATACACAATATTTTTTATAAAAACAAAATATTAGGGAACTATTAAAAAAACTACAACCTTGCTTCCCCCTTGAAAAAATTCTCTTCAAAGCATACAGAACCAAACCCCTTATGATCTGGCTCTTCTTTGTCAACCTCCGTAACTGTCAAATGACCTATTAAAGTTCCACACATGTACATACCTACCATCCACACACTTAACATAGGAATGCTTCTCCCTCCCCAACCCACAATTATTGGGAAAGTCTTGCATAAGATAAATCTCATGAATGATGGGATACAACGTGAAAAACTCCTTCTCTACCAGCAATCCACAGATGAAAAAATCTAATAAAATCACCAACCTTTAACATCCTCCTAGTATTCTTACACACTTCTACATACCCGTTCATCATGGCCATGCCTCTTGGATGAAGGCTGAGCAAAAGCAATCCCGTAAGTCTCCAAAATGCCCACCACAAGATCCGTGATAGGAAAAGTCAAACCATACAAAAAAGTGCTCATACACATTAAAATAGCCAGACAGGGGCTCCTCATGTTCCCACCAGAAACCAACAACCTAATTTCACACCCATTTATAGAAGGATGATGGTGCCTCAAAACTGCTAATGCATCCACATTCATACTAGTATTCCTTTTTTGTATACTGTGGATAACCTCTATACATCCTCCCTACCCTCTCGAAGATGACTTCGTTCCTATAGAGTATATCATTACGTGTCATCCTTCCACCACCCATGCTAGACTTGATAATGGAAGAAAAAGATTGAGAACAAATTTCGATCATATTTAAAAATAAAGAAGGAAAGATATGAGTAATGCCTTAAAGTAATGAAAGCTACCTAGAATCCAGTAAGGTAAGTTCTGCCAAAATTCCCTAAAGCCTTTATGCATACAAAAACATATAAAGTCGTGCGTACAAATGCAACTTTTGAGGCCACGAGCTACTTGCATCGGTTATGAATAGGAGTTGTCACTTGTTACATGATGTGACGTCAAATGCATGTATTTTCTGAGATATTTAACATCTCTTTTGTTATCTTTTTGTTGAAAGATTGCTAGATTTAGGTATGTTTACATCATAAGGGGTTTAAAT
>JAULKK010008463.1:0-10307 GCA_032355705.1 Rubia peregrina
TTTATGGAAAGAATAAGGGATAATCTTTAAATAATGATTAAGTTAAAAAAATAATTTTTCAATGATGGACTTATTCATGAAAGAAAGGTTTATTGAATGTACCTTTAGGCATAAAAGACCCCATCCTACAACTTTAACCATCGAAGGCCTAGGATTTACATGGGGGATCTTCTAATTTTGGTCGAGTAAGTGGTACAATGATGGGAAGCTTTGGCCCGACCTATTCGTATTCAAATCCTACTTTTAGTTGTAATAAACAAAGAATGTCAACCACAAATCAACAAAAATCAATATGAAATCCATGTAATTGTAGTTCAAAGAATCAAGAGCACCCGTTGGAATAGACTATAATTGCTACTTGATAAAGAACTAAGACCAGGCTTTATTTGTATCATTTTCCAACCATGTATTTGTTGGAATAACACTCATACATAAGAAAGAAATAAGAAGCAAGGAAATCCTACCATAGATTAATATTCGCAATATCTCGAACTAACCATGAGAGAAACGTTGGTGCGCGAGTGGTAATGCATTTCCAAAGAACATGTATATCAAAGAACCAAAGGAGAATGTCAAAATACCGATAAAGGTTAAACATAATGTATCAATAAGTGACTTTTTTTTATCGGAAATGAGCTTTATTAATCAAAAGATCAAACTAAGACATAATTTAGGCCATCACTCCTTGCCTTTTTACATCCAAAAAATTGCTAAGCCAAAAATTTACAGTCATTTACATATTTCCTTCCAATTGCATTCAGTTTTGATCCTTTGAAGTAGAAGTTCCATCTCTTGGTCCTTTCCATGAAGTATTCTCTGATTTCTCTCAATCCATACCATGTAGAGAACAGTGGAATAAGTCTGCAAAATGCTCTATTTTCTCCTTAGCATAAGCTGTTTAAGCTTCCTTTTGAGTTCCCTCAGGTTACAAGCTACCCCCAATTGCAGCTATTGAATCATGTCAGTTATGAAAGGGCATTTGATAAATAGATGGACATCATTCTCCTCCTCTAGGTGACAGAAACAACAAAGATCTCCCCTTGGTATGAATTTGAATCTGACCAGCCTGTCCACAGTGGCTAACCTACCTTTGAATAGCATCCATAGATAGTACCTATGCCTAGGTTGTATCCGGGGACGCCATAATAGTCTAGCCATTCCGTTCTTCTATGTTCCACTTTTCTGAAGGTTGTAGGCTTTCCTGATGCTGAATTCTCCACTTCCTTTCACACACTCAAAAAGCTGACTAGTCATTTGTAGTTTCAATTTTATGATTGTTTTCCACCCCCAGCTGTGTGATTCTGAACTCCTATAGTCTTTGAAGGACTTTCCCTTGATGTATTAGGCATGCACCCATTGCACCCAGAGTATGTTTTTCTTGGAGTAGACATCCCAGATCAGTCTACACAAGGATATTTTATTCCATATGGATGGATCTCTCAGTCCCCACCCTCCAGCTATCTTTGATCTGCACATTGTATCCCATGCTACTGCAGTAAATCCTCTTTCTCCTTGCTCCCTCCACAATATAAAATTCCTACACGCCTCAACTATTTCTCTGTGAATACTCTTAGGCAGTTTGAAAACACTAGTCCAATAGCCTGTGCTGCTTAAGAGGACTGTGCTAATTAGTTGTACTCTACCAATATAAGATAGATTCCTGGAATCCCAGCTTTTAAGTCTCCCAGTGATCGTTTCCAACATAATGCTGCAGGTTGCAGCCTTCCATTGGATTGAGTTCAGTGGAAAACTTAGGTAGTGCAGAGGAAACTCACCTCTTGCAATCTGCAGGACATCCAGTACTAGGAATTTTTTCACCTCACTCATGTTGGAGAAGAAAGTCTGAGATTTCCCCTCATTTACAGTAAGTCCAGTGGTTTTTTGGAAATCCAGCAAGACATTTTTCACTCCCTGCAATGATTTGGTGTTAGCTGCAATAAAGATAAGTAGATCATCAGCAAATAGTAAGCTGTGAACTCCCACTTTCTGGCATCTCTGATGGAAATCAATTTCTTTGCCTTGAACTGGTGATTTAGCATCCTTGTCTGGTGATCTATGCTGAGGACAAAGAGCAAGGGGAGAGGGTATCTCCCTGTTTTACTCCTCTTTTCCCATCAAAAGGTGGAGACATGGTTCCATTGATTGAGAGGCTGAAGGAGGAGCTGGTGACACAGCTTCTAATCCATTCCACAAATAGGCCAGGCATTTTCAACATTTCGAGCCACTGGAACAGAAAATCCCAGTTAAGGTTGTCAAAAACCTTTGATATGTCAACTTTAATAAGGCAGTTTGGCTTCAAATCTTCACGGCTGTATTTGTGGATCAGCTCTTGGGTTAGAAGTATGTTGTGAACTATATTCCTCCCTTCACAAATACAGATTGGTTATTCGAAACCAATGTAGGCATCACCATCCCCAGCCTTGTGCATAAAATCTTTGTCACCATCTTGTATATGATTGAACAACATGAAATAGGCCTATAATCAGAAGGGCTCTGTGGCTGTGATTTTATGGGGGATCAAAGTAATCACCGTTTTACTGAAGTGTGGAGGGGGCTTGTCCCTTTTGAAGAAGCTGTGTACTGCTTGAGTAACTCCCTCCCCTATAATACTCCAAGCTTTTTTGAAGAAGTGGCTGGAAAAGCCATCATGGCCTGGGATTTTGCTGGATTTGATACTTCTTAGAGCCTGGAAAACCAACCAGAGCTTATCATCATGTACCACCCTCTTCATGATACTACATAAACTTTGACTATTTTTTTGTTGGCTATTTCCATAAAATCATAATAATGTAACAAACCAGATTCAGTCCTTTTACCAGAACCTCCACATCAATCCATTTGTCCCCCTTGTCAAAATCTGTACAGTAAAATAATCCTCTCTCCATGCCACCCATATTCTGCCACTGTCAATAATCAAGCTATTGGTTTCTAATCTCCAGCCTATACCACTGTTTCCCCACACCTTTTTTGTATTTTCTCTTTTTACTTTTGTTTCGAAGAAGCCTAGAAAGCCAACTTGGTTGGATAGACAAAACTCTCTAAACTGTTTTTGCTTTATCCCACTATTTACTCCTCTGAGGTTCTAGGCTAAAGTGTTATTTATCATATGGTGGATCAGCCAGGTTAGTAAACAGGTTGCTTCCAGTTATATCCATATTGCTGCACTCTGTATGGTCTGAGCTGGCAGCTCTGAGATTCTGCAGGAGATCAACTTGTTCTTCATGGTTATCTTTATTCAAGGTTGCTCTCCTTCTGGTGACATTTTAAAAAACCTCTCCCCCCCAATTTTCTCCAATTTGTCTTGGCTGTTTTGGACCGTTGATGGTACACTTTTGGTAATTGGCACACAGACATGCTTCTGAGGAGGTTTAGGTATTTCTCTTTTCCTTCATTTCTCCCCTTCATGCCCAATCATGGAACAAAAACTACATTTTACTGGCATTCATTCACAGATTATGTCATGACTTTGGATCACCTCATTTACATCCATGTAGGGTAGTTTGTCAGGTATTTTCTTTCCCAACTCAACTTCTACCAGCACTCTGGCATAGTCCAGCCTTTCCACCTCCATAGTTGCTCTATCCAGTTTGAGTGGGACTCCTATTGGGCTTAGTATTTTGCTAAGGATCTTTAATTTCCAGTAGACCACATCAAGTTTTGGGAGCTGCAACCATACAGTGATTGTTCTAGGGATATGTAGGTCAAGGTTCTGTTTCCATTTTTGGATGATAACTGGATTGTTGTAAAAAAGAATGACCCCTTTTTCTAGAACCTGATCAACTTGAGTTTTCAGATCAAATTTCACTAGAAAAATCCTTGGTTTTTCAAGCCATACTTTCACAATGGATAGTTGTTTCCACATCCTCCTGAAAAACCCATTAATCACAGAGAGAGGAGGAAAAGCCCCCAAAATTTTACACACTACTACTGAATCCCAATCCTTTATACTATCATCCACATCCTCTTTGCAAATTTTTCCCATTACCAGACCATCAATCTCAATCGGGTTGTAGAATCTTACCTCGTCTTGGCTCTTCCGGTTGAAGAGAGTAGTCCAAGGCATGTCCTCTTCCATTTTTTCCTCCCAAGGAGTTGTTGTTCTCTCCAGAGTGCTTGTTTTAGCCGTGCCTTCTATCTCCTTTGTTTGGCATAGTCAGCTCAGCTTTGGAGGTGTCTCCATTTCCACCACCGCCATCTCCTCCAAGTCGGCTTCAATGGTGGTTCCAAAATAGTTTTGATCCTCCATTTCTTGAGAAATAGTTTCACTGTCCTTCGTCTGGTTCTTTGTTTTTGCTACTATAAAATCCTACAGTTGTAAATTATTCGGGGAGGTCCGCTTTCCATAGATGCTTCCCTTTACTTGTGCTTTCCTTTTTCCTCCTGATTTTCCCTTTCTGGAGGTAGATTGCTAAAAGTAATCACCAAATCCAGTATAAGAGAAAGTAGAAGATGAGAAACACCTAGCATGGTGTAATCGCCCCGTCCGGCAGAAAATTATTTTCAATTCAATCAATGAGTGACTTTCAATCAATAAGTGACTTGTTGGCGAAAGAAAGGTTGGTTAAAGTACCTTTATGCTGGAAAAACATCCATTCTAAAGCTTTAACAGTCAAACGTCTTGGTTTGCCTCGTGATCTTCTAACTTTGGATGAGTAAAAAGGAAAGTGAAGAGCAGCCTCGGTAAATTTTAGATGTTTTCAAATCAAACTTTCAGTCTTAATGAACATAGAATGGCTGCCACAAATGAACCACAATCTATCTGAAGTCCAAGTAAGTGTACTTCAAATAATCTTGAGCATAGCATGGAATAGTTTGACTGCTACTTAGGAAAGATCTGAGCTTCATTTAAATCATGTTCCAACCACGTACTTGACTGAAAGCACTCGTTCTTACGAAATATGAAGAAAGGAAATTACACCGTGGGTGAATTTTTGCAATATTTGGAACTAATCATGATAAGGGTAGGTAAGCGAGAGGATGATGTGTTTGTGAAGATCCTGTTTATGGAAAGTCTAAAGGAGAATCTTCAAATAGCGATAAAGTTTCTACATAATATTTCAATGAAGAAAATATTCATGAAAGAAAGGTTTATTGAATGTACCTTTAGGCATAAAAGACCCCATCCAACAAATTTAACAATCAAAGGCCTAGATTTTATTTGGGGGATCTTCTAATTTCGGCCGAGTAAGTGGGACAATGATGGGAAGCCCTGGTCCTACCTATACGTATTCAAATCCTACTTTTAGTTGTAATTAACAAACACTGGGAACCTCAAATCAACAAAACAATAAATATGAAATTCATGTAATTTTAGTTCAAAGATTCAAGAGCACCTGTTGGAAGAGACTATAATTCCTACTTGGAAAATAAATAAGACCGGGCTTTGTTTCTATCATGTTCCAACCACATATTTGAGGGACTAACAATCATACGTAAGAAAGAAATAAGAAGTAAGGAAATCCTACCATGGATTAATATTCACAATATCTCAAACTAACCATGAGAGAAAGGTTGGTGTGTGAGGGGATAATGCATTTTCAAAGAACATGCATATCAAAGGACTAAAGGATAATGTCCAAATACCGATAAAGGTTAAACATAATGTATCAATAAGTGACATGTTGGCGAAAGAAAGGTTGGTTGAAAGTATCTTTATGCTTAAAAAACACCCTTTCGAAAGCTTGAAAAATCAAAGATCTTGGTTTGACTTGGGATCTTCTAACTTTGGATCTGCAAGAAGAAAAGTGAAGAGCAGCCTCAGTCAATTTCAGACGTTTTCAATTTGACTTTCAATCTTAATGAACATAGAATGGCTGCCACAAATCAACCAAAATCCATCCGAAATCCGAGTAAGTGTACTTCAAATAATCTAAAACATATGATGGAAGATTTTAACTTCTACTTGGGAAAGATTAAAGAATGAGCTTCATTTTTATCATGTTCCAACCACGTAATTTATGAAAAGCAATCGTTCCAAAGCTATATGAAGCATGGAAATCTCATCGTGGGTTAATATTAGCAATATCTGGATCTAACCATGAGAAGGGTAGGTATGCGATGGGATGATGTATTTGTGATGAACCTGTTTACAGAAAAACTAAAGGAGAATCTTCAAATACCGATTAAGTTTAAAACATAATTTTCAATGAGGGACTTATAGTTGATAGAAAGGTTTATTGAATGTACCTTTAGGCATAAAAGACCCCATCCTAAAATTTTAACAATCAAAGGCCTAGGTTTTACAAGGGGGATCTTCCAATTTCGGCTGAGTAAGTGGGACAATGATGGGAAGCCTTGGCCCTATCCATATGTATTCAAATCATTCTTTTAGTTGTAGTGAAAGAAGAATGGAAACCTCAAATAAAAAAAATCAATGTGAAATCCATGTAATTATAGTTCAAAGAATCAAGAGCTTCTGTTGGAATAGACTATAATTGCTACTTGGAAAATAACTAAGACCGGGCTTTGTTGGTATCATGTTCAAACCACGTATTTGATGGAATAACACTTGTACATAAGAAAGCAATAAGAAGCAAGGAAATCCTAACATGGATTAATATTTGCAATATCTCAAACTAACTAGGAGAGAAGGTTTGTGTGCGGGTGGATAATGCATTTCAAAAGAACATGTATATCAAGGATGTAAAGAAGAATGTCCAAATACCGATAAAGGTTAAACATAATGTATTAATAAGTGACCTGTTGGCAAAAGAAAGGTTGGTTGAAATTACCTTTATGCCTGAAAAACACCCATTATAAAGCTTTTACATTCAAATGTCTTGGTTTGCCTCGTGATCTTTTAACTTTGGCTAAGTAAGAAGGAAAGTGAAGAGTAACCTCGGTCAATTTCAGATATTTTCAAATTTGACTTTCAGTCTTAATGAATATGAAATGGCTACAACAAATCAACCACAATCTATCTGAAATCCAAGTAAGTGTACTTAAAACAATCTGGAGCATATGATAGAATAGTTTGACTACTACCTAAGAAAGATTGAAGACTGAGCTTCATTTAAATCATGTTCAAACCACGTACTTGATCAAAAGCACTCGTTCTCAAGTAATATGAAGAAATGAAATTGCACCGTGGGTGAATATTTGCAATATTTGGAACTAACCATGAGAAGGGTAGGTAAGCGAGAGGATGATGCATTTGTGAAGAACATGTTTATGGAAAGACTAAAGGAGAATCTTCAAATATAGATTAAGTTTCAACATAATTTTTCAATGAGAGACTTAGTCGTGAAAGAAAGATTTATTGAATGTACCTTTAGGAATAAAAGACCCCATCCTACAACTTTAACAAGCTAAGGCCTAGGATTTACATAGGGGATCTTCTAATTTCGGCCGAGTAAGTGGTACAATGATGGGAAGCTTGGGCTCTACCTATACGTATTCAAATCCTACTTTTAATTGTAATGAACAAAGAATGGAAATCTCAAATCAATAAAAAATCAATATGAAATCCATGTAATTGTAGTTCAAAAAATCAAGAGCACCTGTTTGAAAAGACTATAATTGCTACTTGGAAAAGAACTAAGACCGGGCTTTATTTCTATCCTGTTCCAACCAAGTACTTGAGGGAATAACACTCGTACGTAAGAAAATAATAAGAAGCATGGAAATTATACCATGGATTAAAATTCGCAATATCTCGAACTAACCATGAGAGAAAGATTGGTATGTGAGAGGATAATGCATTACAAAAGATATGTATATCAAAGGACTAAAGGAGAATGTTCAAATACCGATAAAGGTTAAACATAATGTATCAATAAGTGACTTCTTGGTGAAATAACGGTTGGTTGAAAGTACCTTTATGCCTAAAATAACTCCCATTCTAAATCTTAAACAATCAAAGGTCTTGTTTTGCCTTGGGATCTTCTAACTTTTTCTCTGTAATAAGGAAAGTGAAGAGCGGCCTCGGTCAATTTCAGACGTTTTCAAATCTGACTTTCAGTTTTAATGAACATGGAATGGCTGCCACAAATCAACCAAAATCCATCTGAAATCCAAGTAAGTGTACTTCAAAGAATATAGAGAATATGATGGAAAAGTTTGACTGCTACTTGCGAAAGATTGAAAACTGAGCTTCATTTGTATTATATCCCAAGCACATAGTTGATGAAAAGCACACGTTCCTAAGCTATACGAATCATGGAAATCACACTATGGTTAATATTAGCAATATCTTGATCTAACCATGAGAATGGTAGGTATGCGAGAGGATGATGCATTTGTGATGAACCTGTTTATAGAAAGACTAAAGGAGAATCTTCAAATACCGATTACGTTTCAACATAATTTTCAATGAGGGACTTATTGGTGAAAGAAAGGTTTATTGAATGTACCTTCAGGCTTGAAAGACCCCATCCTACAAATTTAATAATCAAAGGACTAGGTTTTATATGGAGGATCTTCTAATTTCGGCCGAGTAAGTGGGACAATGATAAGAAGCATTGGTCCTACCCATACGTATTGAAATCCCTTTTTTAGTTGTAATGACAGAAGAATGGAAACCTCAAATCAACAAAAATCAATGTGAAATCCTTGTCATTATAGTTCAAAGAATCAAGAGCACCTGTTGGAATAGACTATTATTGCTACTTGGTACAGAAATAAGACCGGGTTTGTTTGTATCATGTTCCAACCACGTATTTGATAGAATAACACTTGTACGTAAGAAAGAAATAAGAAGAAAGGAAATCCTACCATGGATTAATATTCTCAATATCTCGAACTATCAATGAGAGAAAGGTTTGTGTGCGAGAGGATAATACATTTCTAAAGAACATGTAAATCAAAGGACTAAAGGAGAATATCCAAATACTGATAAAGGTTAAACATAATATATCAGTAAGTGACTTGTTGGTGAAATAAAGCTTGGTTGAAATTACCCTTATGCCGAAAAACACCCTTTCAAAAGCTAGAACCATCAAAGGTCTTGGTTTGACATGGTATCTTCTAACTTTGACCCTGTAAGAAAAAAAGTGAAGAGCAGCCTCGGTCAATTTCAGACTTTTTCAAATCTGACTTTTGGTCTTAATGAACATAGAATTGCTGCCACAAATCAACCACAATCCATCCGAAATATAAGTAAGTGTACTTCAAAGAATATAGAGCATATTATGGAAGAGTTTAACTGATACTTAGGAAATATTGAAGACTGAGCTTCATTTGTATCATGTTCCAACCACGTACTTGGTGAAAACCAATCGTTCTTGAGAAATATGAAGCATGAAAATTACACCATGGGTGAATATTAGCAATATCTGGATCTAACCATGAGAAGGGTATATATGCGAGAGAATGATGCATTTGTGAGGAACCTGTTTATAGAAAGACTAAAAGAGAATCTTCAAATACCAATTAAGTTTCAACATTTTTTTCAGTGAGGGACATATTGGTGAAAGCAAGGTTCATTGAATGTACCTTTAGACATAAAAGACCCATCCTACAAATTTAACAATCAAAGGCCTAGGTTTTACATGGGAGATCTTCTAATTTCGTCCGAGTAAGAAGGACTATGATGGGAAGCTTGGTCCTACCCAGGCGTATTCAAATCCTACTTTTAGTTGTAATGAACGAAGAATGGCAACTTCAGATCATCAAAAATCAATGTGAAATACATGTAATTATAGTTAAAAGAATCAAGAGCACATGTTGGAATAATTGCCACTTGCAAAAGAACTAAGACCGGGCTTTGTTTCCATCATGTCCAACTACGTATTTGATGGAATAACACTCGTACATAAGAAAGCAATAAGAAGTAAGGAAATCCTAACATAGATTATTATTCACAATATCTCAAACTAACCAAGAGAGAAATGTTGGTATGCGGGAGGATAACCCATTTCTAAACAACTTGTATATCAAAGGACTAAAGGAGAATGTCCAAATACCGATAAAGATTAAACATAATGTATCTATAAGTGACTTGTTGGAGAAAGAAAGGTTGGTTGAAAATACCTTCATGTCGGAAAAACACCCATTCTAAAGCTTTAACAGTCAAAGGTCTTGGTTTGCCTAGTGCCCTTCTAACTTTGGCTGAGTAAGAAGGAAAGTGAAGAGCAGTCTCGGCCAATTTTAGATGTTTTTAAATCCAACTTTTAGTCTCAATGATCATAGAATTGCTGCAACAAATCATCCACAATCTATCTGAAATCCAAGTAAGTGTACTTCAAAGAATCTAGAGCATATAATGGAAGATTTTGACTGTGATGCAAAATTTGGGAGGTCGTCGCCGTACCTCTCAAAGATGTAATTTTTAAGCCCTTTTGCTTACTAAATACAACTAAGTAGATAGT
>JAULKK010008472.1:0-10307 GCA_032355705.1 Rubia peregrina
GTTGAAACCATACCTTTGAGAACATGGGCAAGAGGATCGTTGAAATTCAAGGGAAAGTTGAATGTTTAAAGTCATGTATGAGGTTAGCTCTATATATATAGTCGTTATGTTGTGTTGTGAATTCCGCCCAAATGCGACGTTGCATAGTACTAGACCTGATTGATATTAGACCAATGGTTTAGCAACGTCGGTTTGTCTAGCTATGGATCTTATCATTTCAGCCCACTGGCATTGGAAATGGGCCTATGTCTGACCAACTGCATGGAGTGACGTCGCATTTAAATCATTTTTTACGACATTTTACGGGCATATTATCGACGTCAGTCATGTATATATTCAGCCACAAAAATTTAGCCAAGTAGCATAGCAACTGGGCCTGCGTTTGAACAAAATGAACATAACTGACCAAAATAACGGTAAATAGTTTGTTAGACATTAGTAATTCATATTGTAAATGTCCATGAACTTCATTAACGTCTGATTCGATCAAAATCGATTTCAACATAACCGAGGAACTTTTCTATTTTTACAATTAGGTCCCTCTAAGATGGTGGGGTGGACAAATGAAAAATTGGAGATAACCGATAATCTAAATCACATTGTCACAATCATGTTGTTCTGACTTATGCATCAAGGTCTCCGGGGTATTATTCCCCCATTTTATTAGTATTCTATTAATACACTTACTATGAGCGTTATTAATTTGGAAGATAATTCCATCACACTGGATCGGACAAAACTACACATTCTGTTTTTTATTTAAAGATAAGGAAAACACATCGATCAATTTTTTTAAATGCTAATACATGGCCTAGGTTTAATTGTATATGATTACTTACTAGTATGCAAGGGCTAATTGGAAAATTTTATGGAAGCCTCTGTGGAATCATGACAGTTTCTTTATCGCTTTTGGAGATTATTTGTTTGAATAGGGATTGCAAAGGCCAAGTGAACGATGATTTGAATCGAATTTGGGAGTGCCGGTTTACTTTTCAATTTTTTCACTTATATCCCTCCAACAAAATGGGAGAAGTCAAAATGCTAAACTGGAGATACCATTATCTAATTCACCAAGTCACGAGTACCATGTTCCGATTTGGTCATGCTCTGGTCAAGGAACGGGACCACAGTCTCCTCAGACAGTGTATGACGAAACTTTTCAAAAATTACACTATGACCCCAACTTCCTCGCATTCTCGCTACGCTTCTTAATTCTTCACCCGAATGTTAGGATAAATGCTTGATGTGGAGATTATGAGTACTGTTTAACAGAGGCTTGAACCGGGGTAATCATCGTCATTTTTCTTAGCATTCCATTCAAACCCTCACTATCAGCGTTATGAGAACGATAATTTCCACCAAATAGAATCAAATGAATTTTCATATTCCATGTTTTTTATGAAATAAAACGTAACAAAACTTCGTCCATAAATTTTTTTAAGCGCTAATACATGGTCTATAGTAAATTGTAGATGATTACTCATAAGTATACAAGGGTCATTTAGGAAAGTCTTCTCGAAGTCTATGTGGGAATAAGACCAGTCTTTAATAACCTCAATTAGTATGAGTTGTGGTTGACCAAGGTTATTTTTGGGATGATCGTAATCGAGTTTGGGACAACTGGTGATTTTTTTTTCATTTTTGCACTCAAGTCCCTACAAGGAAGTGGGAGAAGTATAAATCTGAAATTGGAGATAATAATTTGTTATTCATACTTATAGGAGAATTTTGTTCCTATTTGGCATAAACAGATCATCGAAAGGGCCCGCAATCTTAACAGCGAGTATGTTACAACACTTTTCAAAACTTATACTTTGTCCCATAGAAACGACATCGCAAAGGGTTTGCATATAACGAACCATTGACCGACACTAAACCAACGTCAATTGAACTTAAATTTCCAGCAGGAAATGAAATTTTGAGCCAAAATTTAGAATAAATTTTCCCACAAACCCCATCTCATTTAAATGATATTCAGCAAAAAAAACCATTTCTCATCTTCAACACACTTCCTCCTAACTCAACTGCACACCTTCATCTCCATTCACAACATTTCAACTACTCAAGAGCCCAATCTAATCTCTTCTCCCAAACATCAACAAGTATTTTAGGATGGAGCATCTCCTGGTTCAAATGATTAAGGTAGTTTTCCCCATGTTCCATGTTCATTTAGCAAATCTATTAACAAACCTTCTACATGTTTTTCCCATTGAACAATGATTGAAAATTTTCATTAAGTATGTTGACTATGTGATGTGTTATATAGTGTATATTTTTTGTGTTCCCAATATCATGCCATGTTTTTAAGGAGTGAGAAACAAACGTTGATATTAGGGATGATTGGGGACAATAATCAAATTTTAGTATGAATACAAGTTAAGTGTGAAATGTATGTCAGTTCAACGTCCAGTACGATATGGGACCAAATGGTTACCGACGTTACATTTTCCAGGAACTGACTGGAACATCTATAAATATCTGACGTCGTTCATCATTTGGACACTGGGACTTTGGACATTCAATCTTACGACGTTGTCTTCAAGCATTCCATGTTAAGATTTATGTTTTATGCTCTTGAATTAATTATTTTTACATCCATAGGGGACAACCCAAATCTAACCTAAATTTTTTTTCTTATGTATCTGCTATAATGGGATAATGAGAGTTATCGATGGACTTTTAGAACTGACTTGTCATTCCGTAGTCTCCTTGAAATTGTTAATGTCGGACAACGTACACAAGGAAGGATCAACCTTTTGTATTTTAATATATTGGTAATGTTGGTTTTTTAAAATAAAATGTAATGGATATCAACAAATGATTTGTTGTGTCATCAAATATTAAATATTATAATATTATACGAGAAATGATGTCAAACCTATTCATCCCTAATGTCACACAATCAGGTGCCAAAATGTAACCCCTGATCGACTTTGCATATATCAGCATTTTTTTGCAACATCGGCTAATTAAAATGCCATCATATTTATCACTGTTCCACGTCAGCGTGTGATATCACTTTCAATGGTTTACGATGTCGCTCCAAATTGGACTGACGTTGACTTCGAGGATGTCGCTGTATTTCCTCACCTATTATATACCTTCATGTTATGTCTGGCGTCACATGCATGTGGATACTTTGGATTTAGCGATGTTACAGGTATGATCTACCATGGTCGGCCTACTAGCCTTGACCGACATCGGCCACAAAACTTGCCGACGTCAGTTAAAAACTAAGGTAAAAGGTACTTTTTACCTCGGCACTGAATCGAGGTAAAAAAATACCTTTTACTTTGGCTGTATTTACCTCGGTTCTTCCAAGACTAATCGAGGTAAAAGGTCCTGTAAAACCGAGGTAAAAGGTCTTGTTTCTTGTAGTGTTTCTTCCAATAAGTCCACCGTGAAAACACTCAGTGACGCACCTAGAGGGGGCGAGGGGTTGTTCAGCCGCCCTTATGGTTCGCCACTAGGTGTTTACACGGTGGACTTAATGAAAGAAAGTTGAAAAGGTTTGGGCCCAAGTAGAGAGCATTTTTTTTGCTACTAGTGTTGTTTTATGTCCCCTATGCACTACTGGAAAATACCCCTATAAGCACCGGTAATTCACCACAAAGGCATCGGTAAATTGCTGCTTGGAATACCATTGCCTAAGTGACCTGGTGCTAATTTACCCAGTTTAGAGCACCAGTAAGGCCTACTGGTTCTAAAGAGTTTGAGCACCGGTACATATACGTACCGATACTAGTGGAAATCTATACCGGTGTCCAAAAACCCATGACCAGTTAAATATTTTGGGCACTGGTATGTTGAAATATATACTGGTGCTCATATTTGTCAGCACCGGCACTTATTTTGGTACCAGTGCCTATGATATTTTGAAATCAGCTGGCATAGTAGAACGGCATAGGAATTTGTAGCACAAAATGTAAATGTTTGGTCATTTATTTTATAGCAACCATATGAATTCATAGAACCTGTGTCAAAATTTGGAAAATATGGATAAAGTGTAGCTCTAGTATGGTATCATTTTTCATTACTGGTGCCATTAAAATCGGAAATTGAAATAGAATTTTTTTTAAAAAATCCCCATCTCGGATCAAATATGGGGAAAATGGATTCAATAAATCCCGGAACTTATTGAAGAGTAAATTTTCTATTGAAAAATATATGAATCCACAATTGAAAATAAAGAAAGTATAAAACATCATGGTTAATAAAATCCTCCCATCACCTATCAACCTAGTAAATTTCTTTTAATCGTCAATATTTGTCTTTGTATCTTTTGAGTATAGCTTAACCTAGGTCTCGCACCATTTATCCGCCACCTCTAGAAGTTCATATGCGTTGTATGACATGTACCAATCTGAAAAAACCTGTGATTTGACTAAATGTTAGGAAGTAGAACGTGGTACCGAAGAGTGAAAATAGGACTGTTATTTTTTCAGTATGTAATGTAAGTTATGGTACTTACGTCAAGATAGTCTTTGAAGTTGTCTTGAGGACCAGTCCGTCCACAAATAGCATGACATAATACCTCGTAATCCTGGCAACTCCCTTGTTTTCGGTGCTAAGACACAGAATTGTCAAGGTTTAATCAGTGTATATAGAACACAAAAATTATGAAGTACTTGTAAAATATTTTTGAAGGATATGAAAACTTACGATGATGTTTGTTATGTTCCAAGTAAAATCATATGAGGGTTCTTTCTTCCTCTTCTCCTTCTCATATTTACATGCAAACCCGCGAATGTAATATTTTCAAATATTAAGAATAACACTTTGAAGGAAAAATTTAATAATAATTGGATGGATAGAAATACCTGGAAATCACTTGGCTTTCAACGTAATGGGTGGATTTTATACCATGGGTCAACGTGTCTAAGGTAAAACATCATTCGTACTAGGACAAATGATGACGAGGAACCAAATGATAGAAACATCGTATGTTAATATTTAGCAAATTAATATGTTGGAAATATGTTAAATAAATGGATAGTAATGGTATAAGATTAAGAAAACGTGTCTGGCCTCCTGAGGTGGGGTACCAAATACATGTCATTTTCAGATGCAATCATCGTCTCCCAGATTAGGCTAACCCAGTTAGTGATATCAGTTTCTTCCTTTACGGTGTCAAGCCTTTCTGTGTTCAAGACACAGAATTAGATTCAGCCATGTTGTTATCCTTCACTTTACTCCATATGTCCCTATCAGAGTACAAGTAATTTTAGGACTTAGAATCTGTGAAAAATCATAATGGAAAATTTTGAATTATGTAACTTACCCCATCTACAAATCCATCTTAGCGTTCCAGATCCATGTCATGCCATGACCACTCCCAAGCTTGCCTCCGACCCCCAACATTTGTTTGATGTCTAGGTAACATTTGACAGTTCTGGCAAACGTGGAATTCAAAAACTGGGTGAACCTTTCCTTCCGTATTCATGTCATTGTCACCTCATCGCGATATTTGATAAACCACTTCATCATTAGATAGTCCGTCAAAGAGTGTTTGTACACAATATGTGTGTGCAACGTTTAAAAAGAAGGATTAAGTATATGAAAAGTGTTGGAATAAATAGTAATGGGGTATAAATGTTGTACCAGTTTCAGAGACTTTGGTCGTAGAACTGGATGGCTTTGTCGATGATGTATTTGCATGTTGTTACACGAGATTAGAAAACCATTGTTATATTGCAATCAATAATTTTAACACTTGGTATATATACAGTAAATGAATTATATAAGTTGGTTTAGTAGAATTACCCCCCATCATCCCTGACGTACAGGAATAGTCGGTCCTCATCTGTGAAATCCTTCTGAGGCATGTTCTTCTACTCTTCCTTTTGGGGATAATTAACTTGGTCGACCAAAGCTGCCGGCCAATCAACCACAAGTCCAAGGACCTCTCCAACATCACTGAATTTGTGGTTGGCCAAGGCAATCCTGCCCTAGCATAGAAGAACGGCTCACAAACTCGAACACGAGTAACTCCATTGGGTGAACTATAGATATAGCGGGTTTTTTGGAGAAATCTGTTTGCCACCATGACCCTTGACATGTCAAGGTTATTGACGAACAAGGTCATCCTGTCTTCGTTCTGTCATGCATTGAGGAACATGATTTTTTAAATATAAAATAACATTAAAGGATATAGTTTTTTGGATCATATAAAATAAATGGAATTGAAATATATATTTTTGTACCTCCTCATCATCCCCCTAGTCGCTAGGACCACCCTCAGACTTGGTTTTAGCAGCGACGACCTGGACCAATGCCTTCTCAATGAACAATGTAGGATCATTGAGACCTGTTGGGATTTGAACTACTCTAGCAGCCGCAATCCCCTTGACTAGCTGGTCAAGGTATGCCGCCATTGCTTTGAACATCGGCTGATATGTATGTTGTTTTTCTAGATTGTCAACCTGGGTGACGATTTGCTCCCACATTTTCTCCGACTGCAGGTGAGATGGGGTACAACAATAGCTGCTGGGAGGTTAGTCTGAGTACCCCTACACTGCCCTGGGTGATCAATTTTACCCGTCACCTTTATCAAAATGTCATCATCGGGTTCCAGGATCAGTGTGCCCCTCGCTTGCTCCTCATTCATCCTTATCTGTGAAATATGTTTAAGTTAAATACACTACCACAAAATACATAATAGTAGGCAAAATTATGGAAAGAAAGGTTGTTGAACTATAAAAAGGGTACTCACAATGTCCGCAGCAATGGCCATGTCCCTTGGGTCGGTATATTCTCCCTTCTCCCCCAACTTGTTAGCCTCGAGGTAGACCAATGGTCTATCGACATTGAACTTCTTTTTTCTCAACCCCTGTTCAATATCCTCCTCCATTAGCCCACAACACCAAGTTTGGTTCTCTCTTCTTCTATCAACTTATCAACAAGCTTGGCCCGTGTGACCCTATGGCCGTTCCTACCAGTGCGATGGGTGTATTTCTTCTTCTTTGATTGGGCACTAGTTGTCTCCCATATTTTCCATGTAATTCATAATAAGAAAGTTAGTATTTAGTAAAGCATAAAAGCAACACACAATATGTGAAGTTATTTCATCAAAAAAATATGAAGCTTACCTCAAATTTTGGAGTCGTGTGCATTTTGTAGAATCTGTTCTACTACTATTACATTCACTTATAGCATTCCCAAGGTTTTGTTTTTTATTTTTTTTGTCCCATTAGCCACCTCATGGATGTATTTTATTGCAATCTTTGACTTCCAAATTTGGTGGGCATCGCCTGCCTTGATATAAACAATTCCTTTCAATTTTTCCAATTGTTGTGAAATTAATTTTTGCTACAACTTAAAGATTGCCTGCATTGAATTTACAAAATAAATAATGTAAATTAGTAATGGTCGTAAAATTAAAAATAGGAAATTTGCAAATTTTTGCTATAAATGTATCTTACCAAAATATCTTTCCATGCCTCCTCCTTGGTGTCTTCGGGGATGTTATTCCACCTTCTATGAGTTCTAAACTTGATGTGGCGCCAGAATGCATTGTTACAATATACAGTGAATGCAGTCCAATTCTTCGTGCAGACTATATCATCTAAGTTGAAATCAACCGGCACAGGATCCTTCTACTTTGCAAGCATAACTGATTGACACGTGGCTATCCTACTTTGCTTGCACCAGGTTCAATTTCAAATTTGTCAAAGGATTTACCACCATTTCCTGCCGTCTTTGAGACATCATCTATTCCTATCCTCTTTTTGGAGATTCTTTTCACCGGAGGCTCCTCGTTCGGTGAAGAGTCAACTGTATATTCAGTGGGCCTGGGTTCCTCAAATTGTATATTGAGGGGAACGGCGGGCAAGACGGCCTCATTTGACACAATTTTTTTCTTGTGCCTTACCCCTCTTCTTATTGGCGGTGCCTTTCCTTGATTTGGGTGGCATCTGCAATCCACAATACAAATCCATCAATAAATTACGCAGTCCATGACATAAGTAAAAAAAGAACAACCAATAAGTTACTCAATCACAATTGACATACAATTCCCTAGTAGAACATACCAAGGCCAACCAAGAAACCCAAAAATTTATTTGAACTCAATCCAAAACCATTAAACAAAACACTATTAGAAATTCAATCGCAGCCAAAAAACAACAATCCATTTCAACCCAATCCATAACCAATAAACAATACACCTTTAGAACCCTCAATCAAAACCATGAAACAAAAATCCATTTGAAGTCAATCCACAACCAATATATGATATACCATTTCACCCCAAAAACTTGTATAATCGAAAAATGAATGCCATAGAATCCACAACCACGAAACACAAAGAGTATCCACAACAACGACATTTTTCTTCTTTGTGGCAATTCATCCAAAATGAAGTGTGCATACAATGTTTCATCATTCCTAAGGCTAAATCACAAACTTTACCAGTTTAGTTAGGGCTTAGGGACACTAACCTTCATTTGATGAGACTGGCTGTGGTATTTTAAGGCTGGAACGGCCGTCGAAAATTGGTTTGGCGGAAGAAGTAGGCGTAACCTTATAGTCAACGGAAGTTGTTTGATGAAGTTTTAATGCCAAAAACCTTCTCTCGTAGATGTTATATACATGTTAGGGTTAAAGAGAAAGTTATGGAGAATAATGACGAGTAATTTGGAGGTAGAGATGTGGAGAGGTCATCGTTAATGGCGAAAGAGGAAGAGGAATCGTCGTCGATGAGGATGAAATGGATGGTGGTTCCTTCTCAAGGACTTTATATATTATAGTTAATAGCACTGGTATATGTATTACTCAACTGGTGCCTGTGGTAATTTTAAAAAAATAACTCAGGACTTGGAAGGATTTGATAATTTTGAAGTATGTAGCACTGGTACAAATGTCTATGCGAATGAATAACTTACCGGTTCCTTTAATTTTCATACCGGTGCCTATAAGAAGAATGTTGGTGCCAATAAGTGGGTAACGTAGTTACGTTGGACAACCTTAAATCATTAAAATTATTTATTTCCACAACCTGAGAGATAGGGGGCTTCAAAATTTCTAAGAATTGAGCACTAGTAGGTAACCAATGTCTTTGAGAACTTTGTCGGCGCCCTTGTATGCATTATGCAATTGCGTCAGACTACTTTAAATGGACCTATTAAACTTTTAGAAGGGACAGAGAGTAATTGTCCAAAAATTAGGTTAAGTATTGAGCAATAGTATCTTAACCGGTGCTAGTGATATACATACCGGTGCCTATGAAATTTCATTTTGTCACCTTATTCTAGTTGAAAATATTTTGACATTTTAGGTTCCTTCAAAAATATTTAGCACCGGTACATAGTTCACATACTGGTTCTAGTAATTATTTCTATTTCAAATGTCTCATTTGGCCACCTTACTTATTGGGATTATTCAGGTGAAAAAATTGACAAGAACAATAATTGATTAACATGTGTACGATGGATAGATCACAGTTTTGGGAATAATTGTATAATCTGAATATGCTGTAATATTTATTTACTAAAATTATGTTATGATCCTAAAAATATTTAAACCTATTAGGGCCATTAATTATACCCACAAGAGTAATTACTCGGTTTATAAAATACATGTGGACATGTTTGAAGAATCCACTAATCGTGTGTGTTCCTGAGGTCATTTAAAAAAAATATTGCAAATAGGCCCTTCTTATAAATTTTTCCTTTATGTTACCTTCCGTTGCTACGCCACCCATGAATTTTCATTTCATTGAAAAATTATGGAAATAAATATAATTGTTACTTTTTGGAGAAATGACCAAAAGCGCTAGTATACGTTTTATAGTAAATGATATATGCTTAAAAAGTGGGTACTGAGACATTTCAGAAAGGTTAATGAAAACTTATTCATCGCCGATCATTGTAACTAACTTGGCGTCAAACTTGGAAAATATATTAGGGGGTTAAGTTTTTTATTACGTTCAAGCATATTTCAATTTGGAGTTACGAGCAAACTTTTTACTTTTTTTTCACTTAGGTCCCTCCATGAAAGTTGGAATTCTCGAAGTCCACATTTGGCTTAAGAAAAATGAAATTCAATGTTAATGGATGGAAATTTTGTGTTCTCGACATGACTAGGCGAAGGAAAAGGCCTCGAAAGTGAACTATGACCACTACAACAAATTCATTGAAAATTACAATATGGCCCCTAATTGTGTTACACCAACAACCGTTGCTCTAAGAGCAACTCCAATGGTTTTCTCTATCTTTCAGTTGCTACAGTGTATTTTTACAGTTGCTACAATGTATTTACTCCAATGGTTTACTCTATATTTTCCTCCAAAAAGAATATTCCTTCATTTT
>JAULKK010008492.1:0-10307 GCA_032355705.1 Rubia peregrina
AATTTTACATACTGCTATTATATATAGTCAAACTTATAGGCGGTTCATGTCTCAATAAAAAGTAGCATTCAAATGGTAGCGATGTTAGAAATTCGGAGGAAATCTTTTTAAATTTAAACATTATATTTCCTGCTTAAATATTGTGCTCATTTATACAATATTCTTGTATTTTGACATTTGCATGTTTAGTTTATAATGTAAACATATTTAAATTCAAAATACAGAGTTTATGTTAAAAAAATAAGGTGGATGTTCGTAAGTTTATAAGGAACGGCCATTTTACTAAAACTTAGCTGCATAGAATTAAATCGATCTAAAAATCCGTGCTTACGTATCTGCAGAGCTGAAGAATGGAACAGTACCGGAAGAAACTGTTACGGAGAGACACGGATGATCAAGGAAGAGAATTACTCGGGTAACGGGTCGGATCCGAAGATGATGAGATTGGTAGAAAACACCATAGGCGATTTTAAACATCGAGGATAGAACGTTGAGATTATTAGCGTAACGCAATTATCGGAATATAGAAAAGAAGGGCACCCTTCTATTTATAGAAAGCAATGGGAGCCTTTAACCGAAGAACAAAATTCTAAACCGGAAACTTACGCAGATTGTATACACTGGTGTCTTCCCGGAGTTCCTGATATTTGGAATGAACTCCTATATGCTTATTGTTTATTTGTGATTAAATGCATGATCCAAATTTTAAATGTGAAAGTCATGGACAATTCTACTGTATGTGCGTGCATGTATAAGATGAAAATATTAGATACATATCATGAGAAGATAAATTAGATTAATGATCAATTATGTAGCGATTGAAAATTCAGAAACTTTGTAACTAAACGGTCTACAAAAATTTGATGTGAATTGTATTTTACCCAAAAGGAAAAATCAAAACGCGCGTGAGATTAACACTAAGGCTATGTGAGTTTATATGAACAGGTATGATTCAATATGATAGGATGTGATCTTAACTAAATAAAATTGAATAAAAATAGTATTGTATGACTAAATTAAGTTAAAGTTCACCAAATTAAATTTAACAGGAACTGAATTGATTTGAACTAAATCGAATTGAACTGAACTGTGGATACAGTCAGGAGAAGAAGGCTTAAGTAGTTTCAACTAGTAGAAGACATTTTTGTATATAAATAAAAAGTAAAAACAAAGAGACCTGGAATATTAATTGGTTTGATTACAAAATCAGATTTATTAGATGTCAAGTAACACAGGCAGTTTTCAACCCCAGTTAATGTCTTTGGATATTTGCAAAGAGCAGCAGTTACGATCTTCATATTCATACACATTAATAAGATTCAATTTTATTTTTTTTTAGGAACACATTAATCAGATTCTAACATTGCCAACTAATTTACCATTAATTGATATTGTTCTGCCCATCAACTATTTTCAGTTTTTTTTTTCAAAATATATTTATCGTAGATTTAATGAATGTATATAATTACATTATTATGTAGTATATTATTATATAAATTTATATTTTATATTTTAAAATAATATTGTATTAAATTTATCGATACTTTTAAAACAAAATCAAAATTATGCACACTAATTTCATTTGTATGATCGCGACAAAATAATCGGATATCATGCAATGTGTTAATCAGTAATTAAAGGCAATGGATTCAACGATTCCTCAATAGCTACAAATAAAATAAATATAAAGATCTTTAAAGTTATCGCAATAGTGTTACTTGTATCACCTTAATTTATTACTAGATTGCCACAATACGAAACCACCTAATGATGGTAATTAATACTAGCGCGTCCTAACTACTAACTAAACTACGTAACGTTGAATTTTGATCATATGTTTAAACAGATATAACTAATGTTTATATCGCATGTGATAAAGTTGATTTTATCTGAAAAACATTTTTAAAACATGCAAGTTTTTATATGACCATGTAAAACACATTCAAATATATTAACAGTCGAGCATTTGCATCGGGAATGAAGAAAGTATTAATTAGAAGTGGATTGGGTAGCTAGAAGGACACACATGGAAACCTTAGTAACCGTATAGTAAATATTAATGACTCATTCTTAGGTGATTATGAAACGATGATGTCGTATCTCCCATTCATTCACAGTACATTCAACTGCAATTCCCAATTGATGAATTGAATTGGAAGCCACAAAGTCTCCCCATAAAGATTTATTGCAAAGATCAATTGTTGTTTTGTTAGTCAAAATAGGATAGAATTGGGGGTTTTTTTTCATGGGAAAGCAAGGCGGTGAAGAGGTTAAGAATCCACGGAAATGGAAGAATCTTATTGGAACTGAAGGAGGCTTTTTCCATTTCTACAGCAATTGGTTTCTTGTTTGTTCAGTTCTTTTGGTGGCCGTGATGTTCTTGAGCAGAGAGAGCATGGTGGACGTACGGCTACTGGCTCGTCGTACCGCGACGGTGAATGGCGGCACAACGTTAATTTCTGTCGCGAATCGCCTGGGAAACGACACCATTTCTACAAAAAGGTGGTCGGAAATTTCGGGTGAGGTCGAGTCGGGGCAACCCAAGTGTAACATGTTTAAGGGAAAATGGGTATTTGATAACGAGTCGTATCCGCTATACAGAGATTGGAATTGTTCGTTCATGGTCGGGGATTTGGCTTGTGAAATGTTCCACAGGAAGGATTTGAATTACCAGCATTGGAGATGGCAGCCCCACCAATGCAATCTCCCCAAGTAAGGCTGCCCGTTCTTTTCAATTTGACTGCATTTCAGTTCCGTTCAGTATATCTGAATCATCCAGTTCAATTTGTTTGTTGCGTTAAGGTTTGATGCAAAAGCGTTATTGGAATTGCTGAGGAATAAAAGGCTTGTGTTTGTTGGGGATTCGTTGGATCGAAACCAATGGGTATCAATGGTGTGTTTAATAGAATCCTCCATTCCCTCTGGGTTCAAGTCTAGCGGGCTCAAGGGGAATACGTACAGTTTTACAGCGAAGGTAAATCTACAGTTTTCTTTTTCTTCCTATTTTTTGTCCAATTAAAAAAATATATTTTTTATGGGGATTAAAATGGATAGGAATACAATGCGACGGTTGACTTTTACTGGTCGCCGTTACTGGTGGAGTCAAACTCCGATAATCCATCGAGCCATCACTTTGGTGAAAGAATAGTGAAGATTGGATCCATTGAAAAGCATGCCAAATCTTGGTCAAACGCGGATATCCTCGTCTTCAATTCTTTCCTTTGGTGGCATTCTGACCCAAAATTGAAAGTCTTGTAAGTTTGAAATTATCATTTTATTTTTTAATGACTCCGTCTTTTCGTAAGTTATGGAAAAATTCAAGGTTTAAATTACAAATTAAAAGAAATTAATATCAAAATTTTGGGTTCCATCAATTGGGTCATAAACTTATAAGTACTGCAAGTTGCATAATAAAATTTTAACATTGCAACTAAAATATTTTACCTTTTATAATTCTAATTCAACTCCGTCTTTCCATATGCATATGAAAAGACGGACTTTCCCAGAACTTTGCCCTTTTTAATACGCCAATTTAACCAGTGCAAAATTTTGTTTTTTTCCTATTCAAACTGGTACTCCCTCTTTCCCAACCTATTTTACACATTTGCTTTTCTGGCACTATTATTTATCAAAGTTTGACAGCATATTTGAATAGATATATGAGCAACAATATTATCATATGTGATATTGTTCAATTCGTCGTAACAAGTAGTTTATAAATATCAACTTTTTATTTACCGTTATTACACGTAGGCAAAGATATTAACGGTCAAACATATTTCTTGAACAAACTGATAATGATTGATGTGCAATTTAGCTCGGTACAAAAGGAGTAGTCCAAACCAACCAGTTACACTTACACTAGTTGCCCAAGTGTGAATTTGCGCCAAACCTTTGCTTGAAAGCTTTGACTGAAAAATTGAAAGATATTTTGTAACACATGTTTTAAAATATTATTTATCTCTAATTTTAGCAAAATATAATGACTAAAGAGTGAGTCTCCTACCTACGGCATGTTCATAAGTTTATAGATAGTCCATTTATTTTTTACCTCATATAATGCATTTGTTAAATTACATACTAAATTTAGAAAATATTTTTTATATTATATTTTTTTCAAATTTAAATACATATCATTTTAACTTTTAAAATATAATATTTAAATTTAATAAAAAAATTACAGCATTTAAACTAAAAGTTATTGTGGACTGTCCATAAACTTATAGAAAGACCGTCTTTCCTGGGACTTTCTGCCTATCTAAATTATTTTTATTCCAAAAGAAAATTGTGTGAAAAAAAATGCTTATTATGTTATTCATATGATCTCAGGAGAAACGAGTCAATTGAAGAGGCAAAAGAGATAGAACCCAGACGAGGTTACAAGATGGCACTCAAGACATGGTCTAAGTTCATCATTAGCAATCTCAACATTAACCATACCAGATTATTTTGGATGAGCATGTCCCCTACCCATACCATGTACGTTCTGGCATTTGATTACTTCTAATTTTATTTATTCTAATTAAGCCTTGTTATTCAGATTTTAGTCCATTTTAGTTCAAAGAAAATTTTATTTTTTTAAGTTTAGCTTTATTTATTTATTTAATTACATCATTACTATTTTTCAACACATTTATTGCTATTCATTTCAGTACAGTACAGTTCAATTCAAATTAGATTAGTTCAAATAAGTTATAGAGAGCAGTGCCTTACTCATTTCTAAAAATGTGTCAGTTTGGGTATGTGATTATATTTGCACTGATTTGATTACTGTGGTGGTTACACTAATTTTACCGTGGAGGTTAAAGTAGTTTTTCTTTTTTCATACACTTGTCAATTCTTGTTTTGGGCCCTCACCTACACGTACAAAAATCTCACACAGTAAAAAAATTTCTAACATTAACACAAAGTCTAATTTTTATACCGAGTAACTGTAGGATAATTATATAATTAGTACGACTGATAGAGCGATTTGATATTTATATTTATTTATTGCATTAGAGTTCTTATAAATATATATTTTTAAATTTGAAAAATTATAAAATTATTTTTTAAATTTTTTTTGATCTAACTATTATTAGGTCTAACAAGGAGACGAACAATTTAAATGCTTGCAGTACAATTGCGAAAAATATAAATGGCATTGTACCTACGTATTATATACGAATTGTTCACATAATATTATACCATAACATTTTATATGCTACAAATGATTTTATACGGAACAGTCCGGAAAACTGGGGGTCATCGGCCGGCATTGCAAGATGCATGAACGAGACGCTGCCCACGGCGGAGGAAAACATTCGGGGCACTGAAGCCGACTCGAAGATGATGGCCATTACTGAGGATGCTGTCCTTAACCTAAAACGGCGAGGGTTTAAGATTGATTTGCTGAACATAACCCGACTGTCGGATTATCGGAAAGATGGACATCCGACCATTTTCCGGCGACAGTGGAGGCCGTTGACCAAAGACCAGATTGACCACCCTTGGACCTATGCCGATTGCACCCACTGGTGCCTCCCCGGAGTTCCGGATGTCTGGAATCAGATTCTCGTTGCTTATCTTATGGCTGATTAAACAGTTATGTAGAGTTTGATGTAATCGGTTTCTTTTTAGGGGTGCGATTGAATCGAACGATTTAATGACTTAGGTTTGAGGAAAATTAGATTTAATCTAATCTTAAAAAGTTGATGGATGGTGGTGGTTGTATGGTAGCTTTAAAATGTTGGTTAACTCTTTAAAAAGTGATGGCTAAATAGTAAAAAAGTGTTGCGTTAAATTTTTGCACTTTCATCTCAAGTAATACTATCAAGTGTTACATTTTTTATTCACTTTTAAGAATACTGCATTAGACCACGTACAATGGTGAGACCCAATTGAAACACCCCTTATAGTTTCAGTTAATTAAATAATCAACCTCTCTCTTCCACCTCAGCATTTGAGATAACAAGTAAATCACTTCATTTTCCCCCACAGTGGTTGAGACCACCTTGAGACAACTTCATGTACCTCACTTGATTCTCTCTATCATACTCATTATTTTTACCTTTAATATTTAATTCAAATAAATTTACCTAACAAAATAAATTAAAATGTGAAATGTATTAATACATTTGTAATTTTTGAATTTAATTTCATTTCTACAAAAAATAATATTTAAAATTAATTTAAATTTTCAAAATTATTTTATGAATCAGGATTAAAAAGGACCATATATTTTTTTAAAGAATGTAATTTTAAATTTTAAAAAGAATCAAAATTAAATTTAGATTTCGAAAAACAATATTTAAATAGCAAAAACAATATTTCAGATTTTTTGAAATTAAGTTTTTTAAAATTTTCAGTTTGAAAATAAGTTTTAAAAACAAAAAAACAAAATTTTGGTGGGGCAACAAAATTAAAAATGAAGCAGATGGGAGAACTGAAATGGAAAGAAGCAAGGGGGAGGGACAATGCACGTGGGCCTCTGACACAAATTGACTCAGCCTGGTCTCGGTTAGATGGCCAATGGCCAGGGTCTCAATTGTTTGAGACCCAATTGAGACCCTCACTGTACATGCTCTTAGTCTTAGTTTCTGACAAATAAGGGGGTGGGGTATAATAATTTTAGGTCCCCATTTTTTAAATAAAAAATGTCTTTATTGCTTTTATATTTAATTTATCCTTTTAATTTATGTTGAGCCCGTTTAACGCTAATATCTTTGGGTGATTTTTAAAAAAATTAGTTCAAAATTATAAGGGCCCGATTGTTTTTTAAACCCTTTGTACATGGGCCCAAATTAAGCTTTTCGCCATGGGGCTCAAATTACATTGGACCAACCATGGTTTCTGAACTATTGATTTAAGACGCACAAGATTGGACAATTAGACATCCAACCCGTAATCGAAACAATCTAATTGAAAGAAGAGAACTCTACCAACTGAGCTTATTCCCACGCCGAGTAGAGCCGAATCTCCTTATGATAAAAAAACTATTTTACGAATTTGTTATTATGAATAGTTTTTCATCAGACTAATGACGTATATAATATATACTTGCATTCTCGATGATTCTCATATTCTCGATATAAATGTTAAATGGTAGTTGGTTTTCATGTTTTAGAGACTACAAGTGTAATAGAAGTACTGTTTGTTGGTTGTTCGAGGTGGGGGGAACAAATTCAACACACACAAAAAGTAAGGGAAGATGTAGCATCTGCAGAAATAAAACTACATAATGAATGCAACATTTGCATCTTGCAAGAACCGAAAAATGGTTGCCCACGCTCTATAAAAATCCTAGTACTTTGAGGACGGTATGGATACTTAAAGCCACATCATGTGTTGCTTGTAGCCAGCTAGATATATACTCCATGTGTTCAATTTATTGTGACACACTTTTTAGTCTGTTTTTTCAAAGTTATTTGACCATTAATAACTTTTGCTACGCATATTAATATCATGTAAAATTTTAATATTTGAAAAGTATATGCTACGAAGAATCCAACGATACCTCACATGATAATATTACTATTTATATATTACATGAAATTTATGGTCAAATATGACTTGAGAAAGTTGACTAAAAAGTGTGTCAAACATAGCTGAACGGAGGTAGAACTCCAAAGTGAGGAAGTTACCAATTGATTTAAAGGTCATTAATTTGAGTACGCTACCGTGCTTCCCTCATCCTAATATGAGGTTCAGAAGAGCATTGCCATTGAGTGTGCAATTTTAAAATAGGAATAAAACGTGTGATAAAGAAAAAAAAAGAAAATGTGAATATAAGAATACGATTTTCACTAGTGGACTTGAAATTGATTAATTGTTGGATGAAGTTATTTTATAATTAATGTAATTAATGAGTTGATTTGATATTGGGTAGAACCCTTCCGCCGTCCTCTTCCCCCTCAGAAAATCCAACTTTTCTGTTCAGTTTTCTTTTTCTCATCTTCCCATCATGGAGAGATGGGGAAACAGTAATTTTTCAATTAATACTCATTGAATTTTAATGTAATTGAATAAGCATGGATATGTCTTCATACATTATTACTGTTGTGTGCTCGTGATGATCACTCGATGTAATTGTTCGTATCGATGTTTTGTTATTGATTTGATTTTATATATCGTGTTTTTGTATTGGGTTTCCATTAATTTGGATACTGTAAGATATATGTTTTTCAACTTGTTAACAACATAGATCGTGATTTAGATCAAGTGGAGTTGCAGTTCTTGAATATCTATGTTTGACGAAGTGATTGGTGTGCGATACGCTTCTCTCTAGAGTCTCTACCAAGTTGTCATGGTTTTCGCGGGAAGCGAGTTAATATCCCGATAGCGATATTACAGTTTTTATTGGAATTCTAATCTGTAACAGTACAGACGATCAGTCTAGTTGACATTTAATTTAGATATCCTTGCAATAGATTATTTTTATATAAAAATCAATCATTCGAAGATGTTGGAAAAAAAGCCCAACGGCGATTACAATAAGTGAAATTGACATCCAACCTAACTAGCTCTAGCAATAACCAATCTATTGCAAGGATATTCAAATTTCATGTCAACCAGACTGATCGTCTGTACTATTACAGATAAGAGATCCAATAAAAAACTGTAACATCGCCCTCGGAGATATTAACTCGCTTTCCGCGCAATTCATTATCACTTGGAGAAGAGGAGCGTATCAACATCTCTACGCCAAATAGGGATCTACAACAGCTGTAACACCACTTGATCTTGATCCAAAACTCGATCTATATTGTCCAAACTGTAAACACCTTGAAAAACATAGATCGAGAACGGAACTCCTGATGGAGAAACGTAAACGAATACACGATCTGTAAAACCAGATCGAACAAAACACATCAACATGAACAATTAAATTGAATGATCATCATGAACACATCAATCTAATCTATCATTTCGAAGAACAATACTAATGTATGAAAACAAATCCACACTTATTCAATAACATAAATAACAAAAGAAATTAATTGAAATAACTATTTTCCCATCTCCCCATAATTGGAAGATGGGGAAAAGAAGAAGAAAGGTTCGGAGAAGAAGCAAGTAGGTGCAGCGGCTTAGGATTTTATGTTTGGAATGCGCAATAGATTAGTTATTACTAGAGGGTAGTTGAATTGTATGTCAATTTCACTTATTGTAATAACCGCTGGACGTTTTTCCCAACATCCATGAATGATTATTTTATCTTTTTTAAAAAGAGGTGATTTGATACTTGTTTTTATTTATTGCAAACAACATCATATAACTTTGATTTTTTAAAATGTATCGTAATGTATTCCCTTTGTCCCAACTATATTTGTACATGTTGACTTTTACAAGTTGACTGAAATTAGTTTTGATCGTTGATATCTTAATTTGTGCACATTTAAAAATAATAAAAGTTGATTTTATGAAAATAGATGTTACGACGATTCTAATAATATCTCACATGATAGTATATTATCTTATATATTACTCGATTTTTACTTTTCAAATTAACCAATTTTGACTAAATGAATATTGTTTGTGCAAATTCAGATGGGACAGATGGAGTATAAATAATGAGGAAGTCTCATGGAAGGTAGCCCATCCATAAACTTATGGAAAAGCCTCCTAATATTTTACCTTAAGAGTTGTAATTTTTTAAAAAAATAAAAAAAATAAATTTTATAAATTAAAACAAGTAATAATGTGTAGTTGAATGTGAACATATAAAAATAAATAATTTAAATAAATTTTAAATTTAATACGTAATTAATAAATGAAGTGTATAAGTGAAAAATTACACTGGTCTGTCCATAACTTAATGATAGCCCACCTATCAGGAGACGATCTCATAAATAATTATAATTTAATCATAAAAGTTAATGAAACAATATTTTTTTAAATAATTGGTCTAATGATTAGTCAATAATTTCTCAATTAAGAGACAATTGAGCGTTTTTGTAAATTATACCGTACTCCTGGGATACAATAAATGATGGTATCCCCAGGTATTTCAGTTATCTAATATAATCGACAATTATCTCCACCTAAATAATAGGAAGTGAATTTATTTTAGTTAAATTATTATAATTAATTCATTCATTTACTTGGGATACGGCAAAGAATGTATTCTCAATGTACCGTATAAAAATTGTTTTGCAAAAGATGTAAGTCATAAATCAATAATGTACACTCTGACAATAGAGTGTAATGTTCCAAAAAAAAATTCCATCCTTCCCTCTAAAGCAAGTGCTCATCCTTCTCTCTACAAATCCAGACCGAGATCCACATTTTAAGGAGGGGTGGCCAGCGCTCCTCGCCGGTCGGCCACC
>JAULKK010008502.1:0-20191 GCA_032355705.1 Rubia peregrina
ATGTTAATCTATTTTTAGTAAATCTATTTTAAGTAAATTAATCTCACCCATTGGATCATGTTAGATGGATGGTTGGGATCTGGTGTTAAAATAAGTGTTAAAATAAGGGTGTTAAAAGAACTCTTTCCATATATATATATATATATAAACTTATAAGGGTAAATATGCGGGTTTCAACTCATATAGATTAAAATATAAATCTATATGAGTTTATATAAGAATTTTTAATTTTAGGACCGTCTGCTGCTTTGGGTCCGCAAGTTTTAGACTTACCGTTGCTATCTTGTGCCTTTATGTTTCTTTGCAACACACACACACACACTCCACTATGCATTTTTTTTTTTGAAAACCACACATATATTATCTAGATAACTACAAAGAGTTTTGCCCAATTTATGAGCTACAACATGATCTACTGAAATTATAAACTATGATTAATCTTGAAACATTTAAAACTAGTTATATGCGAGGTTTTGTGCAGAATTTGTTGCACAGGGCCCTTAATCTCCCATGGTGTTGGAGTTGGAGTTGATAACGATTTTGATAAGACTATAGAGTCTGTATAAACCAGTATATTTCTTGGATCAAATCTTAAAGCTGCTTGTATTGCTCTTAGGCAAGCCTCAGCTTCAGCTTGTAACATCGTGTCCGCCACAAAGAAATCTGAGCATGAATCAATTTGTCTTCCATGTATTACTCCTTCATCATGTTGCAAGCTGTGTGAAATTTTCCAAGCAGTTGTTCCTATGTTTCTTTGCTCTTGATAAGATCCATCAAAAGTTATTTCATGCATATGGTTCTGAACTACTTGGGCGTGAAGATTTACCTATTGTACTGTCCTTGTTGTTGATCTTCTATGTTCTTGCGACAGACTATGCAACAAGTACTCATCTTGCTCTTTATCCTCAAAGCCATTTTCCTTTGCTTGGTTGAGTATCATATAATTGTTTCTAGCATCAGCCAACATAATAGTTCCTCTCTGTCTTCATTCTTGATGGATTTCAGGTTTCTTTGTTTACAAATCTCTCATAGTATGCATATTGACAATTCAATTGCTTCTTTATCCGGAGCTGTTTTAACCCGATTTATGAACCATTGTTCACATCTTATTGGGGAGCCAAGTTGAAGTCGAAACCTAGTGAGGACATTCGCCAGATCCTCTTTGACATTTCACATCCGAGGAACACATGAGTATCGTCTTCTAATTTTCAAGAGCATCTGAAACAGTTTGTATGAACGATTATTCCCCTCCTTGATAAGTTTTCTATCATTGGAAGGGCTGAACTAATGATTCTTCATATAAAGACCTGGAACTTATTTGGAATGTCAAGATTACAAATGGATTTCCAAAACTTACAAAGATCTTGAGGAGTTTGATGTGTGTTGGGCCACAATTCTTTAAAAATCAGATGGTATGTTTTCTAGACCTAATAACTACCATCATGATTAGGTCTCCATAAATGTATGTTTGAGCATGTAGCAGACTTGTCTTTATAAATTTCTGCATTTTTCGGTATTACCTGCCTTGGAAAAATGGAATGAATCAGTGACATCCACCATTGGTTTTGTTATGTGATTAGATCACTATCCATCAAGTTAGTCTGCGAACCAATGACTGATTCTTCTGATATTGGATTATGGATTCCCGGGATCCGTTGATCAGTAATTCTGACCTTGCTTCCATTTGTCACTTTCCAGGTTAAGTTTTCTGTCACCACTGATTTTTCCCATAAAATATATTTCCATCCCCCTGAATATGGAGATTTAGAATTTATGGTGAGGAAATCTTTGTTTACCTTATATTTTTCCTTGTAGACTCTTCCAATGAGGGAGTTTTTGTTCGACATTATCGCCCAAGCATGTTTTCCAAGTAAAGCCTTGTTCATTGCTTCCATAGATCGTAATCCCAATCCCCCTTCTTCTTTTGATTTACAAATCTTCCTCCAAGCTTTCCAATGCACTTTTCTTTTGTCAAGTTCTCCCCCCCAATTAAGCTTGCTATCATCCCATCCATATTTGTAATGATTGTCTTTGGTATTTTAAATATTCCGAGAGGATATATTGCCACTAATGAGAGAACATGCTTCGCCAAAGTAATTGTTCCAGGGAGAGATAACAGTTTTGTTTTCCATGACGAAAATCTTTGTTGGAACCTGTTAATGAGATATCTATAGATTTGCACCTTTGATGTCTGAAAACTTATATCCATTCCTAAATATTTTCCTCCCAATCCGTTGTCGTGTATGTTCAATGCGTATATCACATATTGATGTAGGATTTTCGATTTATTTGGGCTAAACTTCATTGCACATTTGTCAAAATTTAATCTTTGTCCAGAATATCTAACAAACAGATAAATAGTTTTGGCAATGTCATCCACTGCTCTTGTGTTGCATTCCAAAAAGATTATGCAATCGTCTGCGTACATGCGATGGTTGATTCTCGGACCATTCTGAGATATCTTCACTCCCAAATGGTTGGTTTCCTGTAAGCTAAGAAGATATGAATTGTTGACATATTATGAACAAATACGGTGATAGAGGACACCCCTGCCTAAGGCCTTTGTCCTATTTGAAGCAATCATACCTCTCCCCGTTTAGAAGGATCTGATACGATACAGTGGAGACATATGACATTATTAACTTAATCCAATTATCATAGAAACATGTATGCCTTAGAAATATTTCCAAAAAATTCAAAGATATCTTGTCATACGCTTTGCTCATGTCCAGTTTAATAGCCATAAATATTTTTATTCCCAGTTTCTTCTGTTTCTTCATGAAATCTACTACTTCGTGTGCCATTCAAACATTCTCTGAGATGCATCTCCTTGGAACAAAGCCATTTTTAGTTTCCGAGATCAAGTCACCTATACTCTTCATTCTGTTAGCTAGTATTTTTTGCCAGCACCTTGTACTTCACGTTGCATAAGGATATTGGCCTGAACTCACCAGCAACTGTAAGATTATTCTTTTTTGGGTATAAGGAATATTTGTGTTTTGTTCCACTGATTTGGAACTGATGCATCATTGATGTTGCATAACACTGCTTCAGTAAATTCTTGGCCTATAATATTCCAATACCTTTTACAAAATCCTGGAGGCATCTCATCTTCACCAGGTGATTTCCGAGATTTCATTTCCTTAATAGCCTTCCATACATCCTTTCCAATGAATGGCTGATTAAATTTCCCCCTGTTTTGATGTGTTAGTTTCTTTTCATTACTACTTACATATTCTTGAAGTGCAATTTCCTTGGAGTGAGGTGGTGGATACCACTCCGGCATTGTGAAAACTGATTTAACATGATCTGTGATTACCTTGAAGACTTGACCTTGTTGAGTGAGAGGTCATCGTTGTACCTCTCAAAGTTACAATTTTAAATCCTGGAGTACTCTTTAACTACAACTAAGCAGATAATGGCAAATTGGGGTCTTACACGAAGAAGAGGGATTTTCCTAAGGGTTTTCACATATAAGGGTGGATACTACACTAGATATAGACACACACACACACACACACACACACACACACACACACACACACACATATATATAAGAATGTGAGGGGGGGGGTTGATTGTTTTTCAAAGTTATGCATTTAAAGACAAGTTAACAAACAAGCAATGTAAATCTAGTAAATATGCAACAAACTACTAAGAAGAGATTAAACACAAGTTACGGGACTTTGGGCGCAATTGATTTCCATTTTCAAGCCTCTTATCTATACTTGAACATACAACCTATTCAATACTCTTACTACTTGTTGTGAAGGTAAATATTCTATCCTTGTTTGATAGTAGTTTACAAGAGTGAATTCGACATCTCTTGCTAAACCTCACTAATGACTCCTTTAGTTGATCAACGTCTAAAAGTATCCCATTAATGGCATTAGGTACGAAGAATAAAAAATCTTGGTAACACTTATAAACACTACACCGTGTCTAAGCATTGAACCAAATTCATGCATTTACACAAGATTAGTCAAGAATGTTCAACTTTAGTAGACTTCTCATATTTTCTACACAAAACAAAATGACAAAGAGTTTGATATTATCACATTCATCTAGAATTTATCAAATCATCAACCATATTAGAAGCTATAATTCATGCTCTTGGATTCAATATCAAAAGAGAGGAAAACTAGCTACTTTCTCCCAACCCTAACATGTAATCATACAAGAAAATTCATATACTCAAACTTCCAACACCATTAATGTATTTAACAACCAACATTCAAGCACTAAAAATGCACAATATCAAATAATTAAATAACTCATAAATAGTTCTCAAGGCATGGGTTTGGAAGCCTTAATTAATTTCTCCCAAGACTAAATTTAGCTACTAGAATTCTTATTAAACATCAATAGCAATTCAAGCATAAAATCAAGATGAAACAAAGAGGAAAATGGTAGAAAACTAGGGTTTTAGAGTTGAAGAATCGGGAAGAAAAATAGTGTGAAGGAGAGAGGATAAGATGGTATTTATAGTACAAAAAGTCAAAAAAGTAGATCTGGGCAGCGATCTGTCGCGACTCGCGACACATGCATCGCGAGTTGTGACAGACAGAGTAAGCTGCTCTTCAATGTTTTCTTCTTCTTGTCTAAGTGTAGCCATCTCTTCTTCACGTCTTCACATCTTCATGGTCTTCATTGTCTTCAAAAAGTAGTCTTCATGGTCTTTAACTCTTCGAACTGTTACATTGTCCCACAAAATCCCTATTAAAAGTGATAAGAGCGCAAAAGTTTCCTTTAACTCTCCTAATATAATTTCAAGGTAAAATGAAGTACCTAAAGCACAAAAGCATACCAAAATGAGTACAAACGATTCCAAAATCATCGTACCAAAATGAGTCTTCAGATATCCATTGTCCATTGTTGTCGTAATTCCCTTGTATTGTATTGATGTTCTTCCTCTTTGTCTCCCATTTGTGATAGAATGAAGTGTTTTTGTCGCCAAATTTTTCCCAAGAAAGCCTTGATCTCTGTTTCCAGTAATCACAAAGTTTCTGATGAAGATTCTTAATCTTCAACATAATGAGGCCGATCTCTTATTTGTGTTGATAAAGCCCCAACCTTTCTGTAAGTTACTTAATCTTTTCTCCAGGTTCTTCATATTATTTTCCAAATTTCCATATGAACTATCACTCCAATTATGTAGATGTCTAAAGGTAATTTCGAGCTTTCTATCTAAAATTTGATCTGTTATGCACAAACCTTGTAACTGTGGACACTATAATCCATCATTCCAAGATTTGTCGACAATCTGATCAGATGTACTTGACTTAGCCCAGTATGCTTCATATCTTTGAATCTTCTTTGATATTTTCTTCTTTGGGATCAGATCCAGTAGAAGTGGACTATAATATAAATCTATTATAGGTAAGTCGATTACATTTGCATCTGGAAACAGGTCCTTCCATTGCTTGTTTTGAAAAGATCTGTCTAGTCTCTATATGATGTTGTTTGGATGTTCTGTGTTATTTGTCCAAGTGTACCATACTCCTTCATTCAGAACTTCAGTGAGATCATACAGCACAATAACTTCATGTAGACCAGTTTTTTCGTTTATATACTGGGCTTCCTCCTCTTTTGTCCATTTGAGTAATCACTTAATTAAAATATCCTAAGACTACTAAAGGATACTTAGAGTAGCAGAAAAATTCATTCAAACATTCCCAAACAAAAGGTCTTCCCGGCATTTTCGAGTGACCATAGATAAATGCTGAACACCACTTAACATGATTGGCACTCAAAAATACTGAACTAACAAAGTTTTTTTTACTTGAAAACTATTTGAACATTAAGACTTCTACACCAAAATAATGCTAAACCATCTGATCTAACAATTGGATCCACATATTCAGCCAAGTCAAATATGGAGTTTTCTTTCCAAGTTTCCAGACTTTGTTGTGTCATCGTCTCGAAAAGACATATAATCTCTGGCTTGTTTTGCTTCACTAATTGGTTTATCCCTTTCTTCGTAGAGGCGCTGTTGAAGGCTCTACATTTCCATGCTATTACTCTCATGCTCCTCCGGGGAGTTGTTTTGGTACAGTTCCCATGAAATTTTCCTTATACCTTGGCATGCCTTCTTTCTCCTTAGCCTGATTAAATTCTTCATTCTTTTTTGCTTATTGATGTTCGGTGATGACTCCCCTCCAGGTTATATCTTGAACCTGTTCTCCAAGAATCTGAACCTTTTCTTTGGTGGAAAGATACTTCAATCTTAATCATTTGCTTCCTCCTTTTCCAGGGAATGTGCACTCTTTTTAATTTACTCTTTCTTGTTTTGAATGAAAACTGGCTCATAGTTTGCCAGATTATTCTCATCCTTCTTCCAATCATAAGCTGCTACTTTTTGAGTCTGAATCTTCTCATGCCCTTCAAATTCCATCATTAATGCCTTGCCTTTCCCTCTGGTGCTGCTCTCTGGCAATTGCTTTTGCACCTTGAACATTTTCTTATATTTCTATTGTAATCATCATCTTCATAGGCTTTTTCTTTGGAGAAAGAGCCTTGTGTTATGATTCTCTATTTTCCATCAGTCTCTTACTTCTTCTAGCTGATGACTCCTAAACGTATTGATTCTCCATAACTTGAGTATCTAGAGTTGCACTTTGAATTGGCACCATGACATGTTCCTCCTGAACTTGCTCCTAAACTTTTTCTTTTTTCAACTATGCTCACCCTACTCATATCCAACAAATCAGCAGCTGCATTGGTTTTTTTTTGTGTGTTGTTGCTCTCATTACTCTCGGTTGAACTGAGAGAACCCTCAACATTGAGATTATGATGTACCAGATTCTGTTAATCTACTTCCCCTGAATATCCTCAGCAACATAATTTGCCTCAATGTTTCCTATTATTCTGAAATGATCTTCACTGCTGATTTCCATATCCACTGAATTTTCACTAGCATTATCTCTAGCAACCTGATCAACTGTATCCATATGGCCATTAGACAAATGACCATTGGGAAGATTAGGTTGAGGAGGCTATTCCGGGGGTTGTTGAGATGGAGGTTGTTGTTGACTTCTAGCACCAAAATAGGGATCAAAATACACAAACTATGTGCCAGTACCATCATCGGACGGACCACCTTCATTGTTTCTGCCACCTGCACCTTCCGAGCCAACATAGTTCTGCCTTAGTAGATGATTATCAGTCTCCATTGATATAAAAAAACCTTCTTGTATCTGATCCTCCGACAACGCATTGTACCTCTCCCACCTATACTCTATATAACCTTCTGGAATTCTGGTATTTCTCTTAGCCTGCCTATGAGAATGTGCTCTCAAAGAGCAAGGAAACATTTCTAGGAGGCCGTCGTTGTGCCTCTCAAAGATAGTATTTATAGGCCATAATTACGGCTAATTACTAGAAAGTAGATAGTGGTAAGTCGGGATCATCCATGAGGAAAAAGAGGTTTTATCGAGTGTTAAACGTAGTTAAAAGGCACACGAAGAAGTCCATCTACGTGTGTGGTAACCAAGTTGGGGGGTTTTTATTTTAGAAAAACACTACGACTACTTTAAACAACTAAATTAACCAACAATTAGAGAAAACAACATAACTACGGTTACACTAGCACGAAAGATGTAATTAAAATGATAATGATTTTTGGGCGCAATTGGTTTACATTTCTAGTCATACTTTGATCACCGATTAATTATCCTATTTTATACATCAACTACATATTGTAGAGAAATTATCAACACCTTTCGAGTGATGATATTTCTCATCTCTCTTTGGTTATAGTTAGAGTGGGCAATCGGCGCCACAAAATAACCCTTACACTTGGGTCACCCTAGACGATCGGCATCATAGACTTCCACGAGAATAGAAATACACATGGAGATTAAATACAAAGAAAACAATATTCTACAAGCAAAATTTATTGGGATAGCACAAATATATCTACTAATAATAGCTACGAGGATCGGCCTTCATGCTAATCATTATTAATGAGCCACATTGATAAGTAATCAAACCCATTCGATTTCATCTTAAATATAAGCAATTTCATCAACCAACAATCATAATTAGTTCTCACATCCAATTATAACCTAACATTAAATAATGATAATCACATCGACAAAAAGTTAAAGTCTTCTGGGTTTGACCAAAAACCTAGCAAATAATTAACTCACAGCCATCAACTAGTTTATCATCCTAGTCTAAATCATGCATTAATCACACAAGAAAGCACAAAATATACTTGATAATCAAAGTACAAAATCGGATAAATCAAATCTCACAAATTCATACTAGAAATGCTTACCAATTGCTCCCAAAAGTATATTTAGCATAAATTAGCTAAACTCATTACAAAAGAACAAAAATCCATGGTAAACATATGACAAAATATGGAGAATTAAATGTTATATAGGGTTTTGGAAGGGAAAATTTTGGATAAGAGAAGAAATGAATGAAGAGAGAGAGTACAAAATTGGCAATAATGCGGCCCAAATAGATGCCGCTGAGGGCCGCAGCATATGCTACAGCACGTAATATATTTGTTGACCCATACTCTAGTGGTTAGACTTGGCTACCAGCCGCAGTTTATGTTGCATCCCACAATGGGAAATATGCATTTAGGACTGCTTCTACCAAATCATTTGGCCTTATTTTTCCAATCTTCTAATTACTTCATTTTTTCTTCAACACTTGAACTTTTCCAAATCCGATCACTTTTAAAAGATCTAAATCACTTTATAAAATAAATAATTATGACATAAAACATATGAATTCATCCTAGCCCTTTAATTAATCAAATTTAATTTCTTTTCAATTAAGTCCCTAATATATTCCAAAATTAGATTTCAAATGTGTTAAAAATGGGATATAAATTGAGCACATAAATTTCCTTATTTGGATCATAAACAATGCTCTAGTTGCATTATGGGTCTGAATGTGACCATGGACAAAAGTTTCCAACTCTCCATCATCAGTTATAGGACATATTTGACAAAAGGTACCCTATCACTCCACACCTAAGACAGGACTTATACATTCTCTCATATCTAACCTCCACCCACACCCTTCCCCATTTACTATGTTCACGTGAAAACTAGGTATTAGGGGTGCACCAGGGGTTATCCACATTGTATCCCTAGGATAATTTAAATTCATTCTAGGCCGGAGATCTATATCAACATCTAAAATATCACCAGCCTGATTGGAAATCTTTATAGCAGCCCTGTGTGAAAAATACTGACCTAATATGCCATTGATTTGAATCAACATATTTATTTTCTCCACTTTGAGCCTCTTCATGACCATTCCATCTCCATATCTCTGGAACGCCAGCAAACTACCCTTCGTTGAATACAGACTTCTGTGCAGAGTAGCCAATGCATCTTCTTTTGTCTGGAACTTTACAATATAGAAATTCGAGTATGTATTTTATACATAAGCAACAATACTCCAGTGAATCCTGAAGTATTCATTCAACCTGTCCACGCTGAAGTCCCTGTCATCCAATCAGAAACCAAGTGGGCAATTCTGGTTCATTTCCACAAATTCTTCAATGTCCTCCTGAGTTATTGTTAGTTCTTCTCCTCTACTTGATTTTTTTTATTGTGGATAAATTAGTATAAGGAATCACTAGTTCCTTATACGCTTCTAAGAATTCTGACCCAGGAAAAGTGAAGTAGTCTTCTGAAAGAGGCAGGGATGATGTATCGTTCATTTTCTTTTGTTCTGATTTCACTTTATATTTTGAAACTGAAAGATGTTAGTTGGTTGTGAAGATGGTAACATTGAATGAGCTCCTATTTATAGGAGTTTTGTATCCCCTGTCTATCTTCCTCTTCTTTGAAATTCTTTATGCATGCCAATTCGGTTTTTGATCTTGCGTCTGTGACATTATTGCATCTTTTAATTTTCTGAGAAGCATTGCCCAATCCTAAATTAAGACCGTAGCTAATTCCTTGAAAACATGTGTGCCTCTTCATTTTGGTTACTGCTTCAACTTCAGCTTTTCCTCAAAACCTTTTAGCTTCCAAATCGGGCAGATAGTTGGAGAACAAAAGGGTAAACAGACTACAAAAAATGCAAGTTCTACTGCTAGGAACAAAACATCAACTAAATGCATATAAATGCCAACATGCTCATCTTCATTCAACATGCTAGCATCATGTACAACCCCTTCCTTCTCTATATTCCTCTACAATGAAAACCCAGCTATTTGTATAGGTAAAAATTGATTTTGAACGAAACCCAGCTGAGAAATTGGAGAAAGTGGCGTTGCGGGAAGAATCAAAGAATCAAACAATAATATACCTGAGCGGTGGCGCGGTTGTTGAAAATGTTGTACTTAAAGGGTAAGAAATCGGGTTGTTTATATAGCTATGAGGCGATCTAGGAGTTTTCCGCAATGAACCCTAAAAAGATATAAAACTGATAAGCTTGTGGGTCATGGAAGAAAAGAACTGGTCATGGAAAAATAAATGGGTAAACCCCGCGAGTCTGGCCATTTTATCAACCTGCGTTTAAACCGTAAACCCAACCCAACCTGTCCAATACATATTTTATAATTAACCATTTAACCTGGTACCCAATTAACCAGTAAACCTATACCCACGCGGGTTTATAAATAAACAACCCGCTTAATCCGCGGGTTATGGATCAATTTTTCCACCAATAGAATTTTATAAACTAGATCCTGGAAAGATGATTTCGAATCCATTTCAGAGTCGATCTGAAAAGATAATTATAGCTTTTGCTACAGGATAATCAAATTTGCTTGCTGGATGAGGGACCAGGCAAACAGGTCTTTCCTATCGTGAATATGTGAGACCCAATAAGTTTGGTTATAATTTGATACTCCCTCTATCCCAGTCGGATCTGTATATTTTTTGGTCAATTTTCTTAGGTTATATTTGACAAACAGTAACTTTAGTTACATACACTAACTATGTGTTAAGATTTAATAATTAGAAAATACATCATGCAGGGAATCCAACAATATCTTACTTGATAATATTGGTGTCTATATACTAGGTTAAATTTATAGTCAAATGTGTCTTGACAAAATTGACCAAAAAGCATGCAGATTCCACTGTGATGGAGGGAGCAGTTTATTTTGTGTGTAAATATTGGATCCTGATCGGGCGCATATGAATTCGGGTAGCCAGATTTGGTTTAGGTAATTTTGGGTTCGGTTACAATTTAACTATATACTTTTTTTAATTAGGTTTGAATTGAATTTGGTTTGAGTTATCTTGATTTGAGAACACTTCGGATACATCTTTTTCCAATCAAACTTGATCGAATTTGGGTATATTCAATACATGCCTCATTCAAGTAAATCTATAAAAATGTTTTTGTAATGAAAATAAAAATCGTTTTATGTACTCCTCCCTTCCCAACCAAATCTGCACAGTATATTTTTTCAGTTAAAATTATCAAACTTTGGCCACATATTTGAATACATATATGAACAATAATTTTATCATATGAGATATTGTTAGTTTCTCCATAACATGTAGTTTCTAAATATGAATTTTTTATGCATCATTATTATCTGTAGCTACACATATTTACAGTCAAACATGTACATTAGTGATCATGAAAAAATATTGTGCAAGTTTAGCTAGGACAGATGGAGTATTTTTTTAATTTTTTTGATGAACTTATCTATTATAAATATTTGTATGATTTTCTATAGTAATTTATAGTCAAATTTTTATGTAAAATTTTGATCCCCTAAAATGAAACATAATTCCCTCCTGAGAACTATTATATTTATGCAAGCATTGATGCATAGGTAGTCGTTAAGATTTTAATTTGTAATAATAAAATAAATATTCTCTTCGATTTGAGTTAAGATCATCGGTTCAAGTACTTTTTGGGTACAGTAAGGAATCTTTAGGGTACGAGTCCTTTTTGGGTTTAGGTTAGTTTCAATTTTTGAGTACGAATTTTGTTCTAGTTTGAATCCTATTGGGTGTGAAACTTTCAGTTCAAGTTCGGTTTCGATTGGGTGACTTTGGGTTTCAAGTCATTAATCAAATATCAATTGTTTTAAGTTCAATTCAATTCGGTTTGTTCAATTCAGTTTAAATGAAGTGAAAAAGGACCTAACAACAATGGCTCGAATGAATGTAAGCAGTTCTAGTCGCCCTATTCTAAAAACTTATTTGTTAGCAGAATTGGTCCAAACTAGTTTTAGACCCTAGGCAAAAGAAAAACAATTAAACGCTTTTTGCATTCAAAATTAAGGTGAAATGGTTTTTAACCCCCAATTCCTTGGAAAGTGCTGATATGACTCTCTTTCCCACCTCTCTATTTTTTGTGCTCATATAACCTTTGTTTCACGTTGAATGAAAAAACTCATAATTCTCTTGCTCAAGATTGATGTTGACTTGTAAAATTCTAGCATTAAATGAACTTTTAAAGACAAAAATATCCTAACTAACCTTTTGTTTTATTTTGAACACTTTTGCCCCCACCCTATTTCCTACCTACCCTCACATCTGAAGGACTATCTTAGCCTCTTTTAACATGCACTATCTTGTATTTAATCAAGTCTATTATTATTAATATGACAAAATATTTTTCTTTTCAAAAGTTAATATACAATAATGCCCAAAACAATATGGGTCCTTCCCAATCCAAGGTCCAATGCGATGTTAAAAATGCAAGGGGTTAATAGTCAATTCAAATTGGGAAATAATTTTTTTTAAAATGAAGGGCATCTCAAGAACTTTACTGAAGCTGAAGAATGGAAGTTTTCATAGTTAGTTTCAACAGTTAGTTCAGAATGTTGGAGAATTAGTTAGCAACAGTTAGATGATTTACATGTATATAGATCATGTGGTACGAGAAGAACAATTCTCGGGAGTAGATCGTTAATGTGGATACTATATAGTTGTATCAATGCTTCTCCCTCAATCTAGATTCTATTCTCTCAGTTTATGGTTTTTTAAAATTAATTAGTAGGGTATGAGTCTTCCAGAACCTCAAAATCTAAAAATCGATGAGTTTGGTATACAAAAGCTAGTGTTTATGATTTCAGTATGGTTTTGGTTCATTTACTTGGTTCGTAACACGAGATTTCACAATCCACACTAGGTTTGGGCAGGGTCTTTTTGTTGGATATGTTATGTAAATGTATTGGGACTACAAAGTTCTTCTTAATCCATAGTAGTATAATATTGATGCCCGCATGATTTTGTTTTTGTCCTCTTACCAAAATGATCCACATTAATGTAGTGGGGCTCATATTAATTTTCAAGGAAATATTTTTCTTCGTATATATCAATGACTACACAACTTGTATCTTGTTGCTCAACACGATTTACGTCCCGTTGTTCGACATGCTTGATCCATGGACTACACAATTTGTATTTTGTTGCTCGACACAATTCATGTCCCTCTTTTGACGAGTTTGATCCATGGTTGAATTGTGACTCTGATACCATTTGTTAAAATTGCAAAATCGATATCAATCAATCAATATTATTCAACCACTTGAACTTTCCCAAGTGGCCAGGGCCATGAGCCCGACCAAAAACAAGAATGAATGAAAATGATTGTCAATTTTTTTTCTCTTTGATATTTATTCAAGTGGAAATTTTATCTTTGTTCTTTCCTTAAAGGCCTTATACAACTGTGATTGAAATTCCACTTACATTCAAAGAAATCTTTTTCCTTCACTTCTAATGTGGGTGGGAGTTGGATTGATGTACCTAAAAAAATGTATGCTCTATTTGTCTCCTTTTAATCATACACGATTGTGAACTCGAGGAATTGCAATTCAGCACTACTTTTTTAAAGAGTTTGATCTTTAACCAGGATGGCAGTTGCATATATCACGACCTTCAATATTATAGCCTACCATGGGTGGTTTCCAGTGTAATACAAGTAGTCCTAATTTGAACTGGAACTGAATTCAAAATATCATCGTAACTGAAATTTGGTTTTACCTAAATTCATTTAATTACCACAACTATGTTCTAACATTAATTATCCAACCAATTATGTAAAAGTAATAACAGAGACACACGGACTTGATTATGAAATTCGGTGAAATTCACCTTCGTCTGCGAGGCCTAGCTCAATTCAGAATAAATCCACTAATCAGAAAGATAGAGTACAATGTACACCATACAACTATACTTATTTTTTCTAATTACAATGTGTGGATTTTGCAAGCTCTCATTGCTACCAATCCACCTTGATCAGATTTCCTCTAACCATGATACTCGTCGACGCTGGATCTCCTCCTCCCGAGGAATTAAGGCATCCGATTTTGAACTTAGATCAAAAGAGATTTGATCATGTAGGATTACAATTAAGAGCTCTCAGCTACTATCGATGAGTAAAATCTGAATGTAGATTCTCTTCTGCCAAAACCGCAAGTAGCTCAGCCAAAATGTTCTCTACATATAAGATCGATCGCACACATCAAGTTATGTGCGAAATAGAATTCCTTCTTCACAAAATATTCTGATAACAATCAAATTCCTTAGAGATAGGAATTACCAAATCTTATCCCTTAAAGTAAGGAATTGGAATATTCCATCCATATCTTCATACACACGAAATTCCATATCAATCTATATTCCATATATCTAATTCAATTCCATAAATACAGGAATTCATATATTTGGTAAACTAATATAACTCGGATGGAATATATTCTTTTCGAATTCCACAAGAAACTTCCTTTCTTCGCAAGTAATACCATAATTGATGTTTCAACACAACATTCCATATTTGCATAATTTCCACAAATTGCCAATTACCAAATCTTGACTTTACAATCTCCCTCTTTGGCATTTTGTGGACCCATCAACTTTTTTAGATTTTTAAAACACCATTTATGCAAATAGAACAATAAAAAAATATGGATATTGACACTCAAATTTAACTCCCCCTAAATTCCACATCTCCAAATAATAATCATCAACACTCGTGTTGTAGCATCAAATAGACAGTCATGAAGAACCAAGTTTCAGACAAAAAATTTACCTCATGTTGGAACATTAGTCCAACTGACTACCAGAAATCCGAAAATAAAACTATTTTGGCAAGCAATCCGAACCAGAATTCGAAAATGACCATAACTTCTAGCAAAGCCCAAAATAACATCCTGATAACTAGAAATCCAGAAAACTTAAATCCAAAATACTCCCCCTTGGGGCCATAATAAATTCCAAAGAATAAAAAATCATCAGAATATCATAAAAATTTAGAAATTTAAAAAATTAAATTTCAACCAGCAATCTTCATTCTACAGTCTCTGCTTCCAGTTCGGTAAGCTCAGTTTCAAGAGCAGCAGGCTGTACTTTCAGAGCTCCAATCTTGGCTTGAACCACAAATTTCTTGGCCTCCTTCGCCTTCTTCACAGCTTCACTTGAGGAGCTTCCAGCTTCAAGGTTCTTCCAAGGCAGATCATTAATCTTTCTTGTAGAAATTTTCTTGGAGTTTTCCTTCACAAGGTTGTGATAGACATACACATCATCATCCTTCACTGTAACCTTTTCCCCCTTTGCCAAAGTTGTAATGACACAACGATGTGGGAGATAATTTTTCTTTTCGGAATACATAGCCTGGAACACAATGTTCTCCTAGATAATTCTACCCAAATTTACTGGAATCTTTTCCCAATGCAATACATCAACTTAGCCATTTCTCTATTCAGAGGAGATGTATTTGTGGATGGTAACCAACAGTTTATAGCTATTTGGGAGAGACAGAAATAACTGGAGGTAAGATTTGACATGGCACCATTTCCTTGAGCAAGACACTTGGAAACTATCCCTCCAGATATCCCATGCAGAATCTAATTATTTGTCAGCTCCAGTTCCTCTGCATATGGTCCTTAAACTCAGGTGTGGGCAATCCCATAATTTCAGTAATTTTCTCTATTGAAAATGCAATTACCTTGCCACGTACAAATGTCTATCTGTACCATTCAGACTCAACATCCAAGTTTTCTGCCATCATATTGGCATAAAACTCTTGTACCAACTCCCCATTGTCAAATAAGGAAAGGAGTTCAAATCCCACTAGAGATCGGGTTCTCCTCCCCTATAAATACACATGCCTGGTAAGCCTTTAATTCATTCAATACACTCTTAGCAAAACGCTGATACTAACTTAAGCATCAGAGTGTTTACCCCCGGACACCGGGGGCACTGTCTTGCAGGTCGGACGCGATTCGGGGATCACGAAGAGAGGCTCCTATCGGTGGAAACAGATTCATCAAAGTGCATTTATTTAGCGAGTCACTAAAGTTTTGTGACGCGTTGAAATATCATTATATTTTTTTGTGACGCTTTAAGATATAGTTCAATTTAGAAGTGTCACTAAAGTTGTCACATGGATTGATGTAGCAATTCAGTTTAGTGACATGTGCACATGTCACAAAATATTTAGTGATACCTGAATGTGGAGCAAATATTGTAACATTCCCTTAGTTGTCACAAAATATGTGCTACTATTAAAAAAATTGTAGTGAAGAGTGCAACTCTAGTTGGTAGAGAAGGAAGTTATGATGAATGAATAGTTTTTGGTTGGTGGAATTGGACACACTGATCGACTGGGAATGCCACACATATCTCTATGTGCAAGTCACTATATTTGTGGAAACGCGTACGGCGTATCAAGTTTAGTATATCCAAAATGATGGACATACTAGTAATTAATTCATCAACTTAGGCCACGTAATTTCTTGCTGGAAATTTTGAGCACATACGTATCTATGGGTATTAGTTATCATGCAAAAATATACCCATTTGTGGATAATACACTACATTAGCGTACAATTTTGCATTTTACATGTGTCCCTTCCAATTATATCCCACGTTATGAAGTGTTTGTATTTGGTCCGACATTTTAATGTACTCATACAAAATCTGTGTAAATGGACATTAATGATATTATTGATACATGTTACCATCACCAATTGCTCCTACCTGTTATGGATTAATCATGTAAGGCATTTTCTTTGATAATTTTAAAAAACATGTATGGCATTTTCTCTAAAAATGTAATGTTTCTAACAAAAAATTATATGTTTTAATTTAAATATGTAATGTTTCTAATAAAAACTCAAATATTGTAGGAGTGTGAGTTAACCCAAATAGCTTATAATGCGAATTTGACCCGAATTTTAATTGTTTTAACCCGGATATAGTCAATGGTCAACCTAATGAACGTTGAAACTTATATTTGACTTTTCATGTAACTAAAAAGTGATGATTGTGGTTTGACCGAATCTAGTGAACGGTCAAACCACACTTGATTCCACATTCATAAGCCGTAGTTAGAAAGGTTTGATAGTTAGTATATTTGAATTATGAAACTTTATTTTGACTATTTATACAATTGGAATAGCAAACATTGTGGTTTGACCATATCTAGTCAACAGTCAAACCTCGCTTCATTCCATATACCCATACGGTAGCAAACAAGTTTTTACCGTTAGTATACTTGAATGCTAAAACTTTCATTAGACTTTTCGTAGAATGGAAGAGTGATGACTATGGTTTGACTGGATCTAGTCAAATCAAACACAAATGGTGAGGCTTTCATTTTATTTTTCATTCATAGGAAAAGCAAACATTGTGGTTTGATCCTTCTAGTTAACGATCAAACCTTGCTTCATTCCCTACACAAAAATTGCAGTAATCAAGGTTTGATCGTTAGTAGACTTAAACTATAAGCTTTCATTAGACTTTTCATAGAACGAAAGATAGATCACTGTGATTTGACTGGATATAGTCAACACTCAAACCTAATGAACGTTAAGGCTTACATTTAACTTTCATACAACGGAAGATTGATAACTGTGCTTTTATTGGATCTAGTGAATAGTCAAACTTCTCTTCATTCCCGATTCCAAAATCATTGTTAGGAAGTTTTGATTGTTAGTATATTTGAATGATGAAGCTTTCATTTAAATATTCATAATACGGAAGAGCAAACATGAGGTTTGACCATATCTAGTCAACGGTCAAACCTCGCTTCATTCCCTATACCCAAACTGTAGTAAGCAAGTTCTTACCGTTAGTATACTTGAATGCTAAACCTTTCAATCGACTTTTCATAGAGCGGGAAAGTGATGATTGTAGTTTGACCGGATCTAGTCAAACCACAGAATGGTCAGGCTTTCATTTGACTTATCATACATAGAAAGATTGAACATTGTGGTTTAACCGGATGTAGTCAATGGTCAAACCTCGTTTCATTCCCTTTACCTAAACTGTATTAAGTAAAGTTTGACCATTTGTATACTTGAAAGCTCAAGTTTTCATTAGACTTTTCATAGAACGAAGAGTGATGACTGTGGTTTGACCGAATCCAGTCAAGGGTCTTATCACAGTTTAGATATATAATAATGTGTCAATAATATGCTTACATGCAGTCGAATAATTATATTAATATTTTAATTCAGAATATTTGGTTGTATAAAATATCAAAAATGCTTATAAACTTTATATTATTTTTTCCAATGAATAAATTTTTATTATGTGGGTTATGGTTAGCCCAATTGTATTGACAATTTATGATCTAGGTCAAAATGTTTATTTGGCCCAGAAAATAAACAATGTGGCGTCTGTCACCTTTGGTTGTGTTGTTGTCTATTATGAGAGGCTTTTGCAAAATTGTCTAGCATGATTGAGGTAACCTATTCCCCACAAAATATCATCGTTTTCATGCACATTATGTACAACAAACGGTTAGAGCGGAAAAATAATTCAACTCACCAATTACCCAAACTCGTTATGTGGTCGGTGTCGCCTTTGTCAGTCAACTACTGACTATCCACAATAAGCAAAGCCCTCACAGACTTCGCTGACTTGCCTTCGGCTCTATTAGTAAAACATCGATAACATGTCATTGCCGGTTTTAAGCAATAAAAAAGAGCAAATGATTTCGGCGGTCCCTTAACTATCAAGATTGTTCATCTTTGGCCTCTTATATTTTTTCTGAACACGTTTGGCCCCTCAACGTACAAAACAGCTCAATCGTGGCCATTCCGTCAGGTTGAACCATCAAATCTGACCAAAATGTCAATTTTAGGGGTAAAATAGTTACTTCCCAATTTTTCTTTCTTTTTCTATTTTTTCTTTAGTTATTTCATTTTTCCCATTCCCCTAAACACTGACCTAAATTGCCCATTTTCTTGGGTTATATCACCGAGTCTTTCAACCCATTTGTGCAACCGAAACTAGGGTTTTCTTTGACCTATTTTTTCATTACCGGGTTGATCACTCTGACTGCATAGCCCGATAGACCCTGTGTTTTCCACCACTGGTTCATCAGTTGTATCATATTCCTGGTCGCCACCAGTTCCTGATCTAGTGCTCATCTCAATATCGCTAGAGAAATCGAAATCCGATCATCACCTGTTCTCGGTTGGCCATCTGGTTTTTGGAGAATACCGGTCACCCCTCGCCGCGTCTGTTCATCAGACCATAAATCTGACGGAAGATCGCGTTACCACCATCCTGTAGAATTCAACCAGAAAACCATATCCAGAAAAACCATAACCTCCGCCCGTATCCTCCACCCAAGTCAGATTGAGGCCAAAATCCGGTGGCCCTAGCCTCTACAAAACTGACAAACCCAGACTCCGGTTCCTCACATCACTGCCAACCGGAGGGTTTAAGGTGGCGGGGTAGAGGGTTGAAGGTAGCGAGGTGGAGGGTTTCAGATAGCGGGGGTTTCAGGTGATAAGGGTTTCAAGTGGCGGCAGGTTTCAAGGGTGACATGTTTTAGGTGGCAAGTTTCAGGGCTGAAGGGGTTTCAGGTGGCGGCGGGTTTCAGGTGTTGGAGGGCGGCTGTTTCAGGCTTGTACGGTGGAATGGGGGAAGGAAAAAAGGAAGGGAAAGAGGAAAAGGAAAAAGGAAAAAGGAAAAAGGAAAAAGGAAAAAGGAAAAAGGAAAAAGGAAAAAGGAAAAGGGAAAAGGAAAATATCACTTTTGCCCTTAAAATTAACGCTGGAAACCTAGATTAATGGTCACCTGACGGAATGGCTACGATTAAAAAAAGATAATAGGTCAAATGTGAACGATCGTGATAGTTAAGGGGACATCGAAGTCATTTGCTCTAAAAAATGTCATGCCAACCTTGAGATGCATGTTTCCTTTAACCCATTGATAAGATATCAAAAACGTCATTTATTATATTTTTCTTATTTTAGTATTTTTAGGAGTTTAACATTATACTCTTT
>JAULKK010008503.1:0-10306 GCA_032355705.1 Rubia peregrina
TTTTTAAAATTTGGGTACCAAACTGTGAATTTCGATTAAAAGTGGGTACCATTTTGGACAATTGCTCGTTGTTTTATGTCAAGTGGGTTGATGGTAGTGGAATATTCTTGTTTCTCTATGTTGATGACATGTTGATAGCGTCGAAGAACAAGAACGAAGTCCACAACCTGAAATGGCTTTTGGGAAGTGAGTTTGAAATGAAAGACATGGGACCGACAAAGAAGACTTTGGGGGTGGAAATCACACATGATATGAGATGCTGTGAATTATTTATGTCTCAATGTGATTATCTTCGGAAAGTGGTGGCTAAGTTCGGGATGTCGGAGCCAAAGAATCCTTTGGCGGCTCATTTCAAACTCTCCACAAATATGTCTTCAAAGACCAAGGAGTGTCAAGCGAGCATGGAGCGGACTCCTTATGCAAGTTCCGTTGGAAGTCTCATGTATGCCACAGTGTGAACACGACCGGATTTAGCATATATGGCTAGCCTTGTGAGCTGGTTTGTAGCCAACCCGGGTAGAGAACATTGGGAAGCAATGAAGTGGGTTCTTTGGTTTGTGAAGGGAACTTCAAATGTTGGCTTACACTACAAACGAGTGAATGAAGGTGAGGATATATTGATGCGGATTTTGCTGGTGACTGGGACAAGAGGCGGTCGTTAACCGGGTATATTTTCACCTTATTTGGTCGTGCAGTGAGTTGGAAGACGCATTTACATCAGTGGTTGCACATTCTACAACGAAGACCGAGTACATCTCTCTCACAGAAGGTGTGAAAGAATCTCTTTTGTTAAAGGGTTTGATCGATGAGCTCGAAATCACGCAAAATGAGATGAAGGTGTTTTGTGATAATCAAAGCGCGATACACTTGACCAAGAACCAAATGTATTATGAGAGGGAAAATCACATCGGCATAATGCTACACTTCATTCGAGATGTGGTTGTCGAGAGGTCCATTGTTCTTGAGAAGGTGCACACAGACGAGAATCCGGTGGATATGGCTACAAATGGGGATCAATTTCCAGCATTGTGGTGACTTGATCAACGTTGCAAAATTGAGCAACTAGAGGAGGATATGAAGAATGGTTCTACGAAGGTTCTCGATGTTGTTGGTTGTTGTTCGGTCCTAGTTCTTCTTAAAGCCAACGTGTAGATTTGTGAATGTCACTTAATTCTTAGGGATAAATACATTTATAACCCTAACTTTAGGCTAAAAGTGTCAATATAACCCTGCAATCTCAGAAAGTGTCAATTTGGACCTAACTAATTATTGTATGTGCCAATCTAGCCCTAACTTTTAAAAACTTTGTGCTGATATAACCAAAATCCCTAATTTCGACGTTGACCGTGAATTTTGGCAATGACAAGAAATGAAATGATGGAAGTACCCTTAATTAAAAAAACCCTTTAAAAATGATACCTAAAATACCCTTCATCATCTTCTTCACTATCGGGAATAAAGAAAGCAAGCAGCTCAGGGATAAATGATGATAGCAGGAATTGGAGTAAAGTTTCAGGATACACTGAGTCTCTACATACTCAGTATTCAGGTTTTCAAAAAGATAACTCTCCCCCTTTAAAAACCCCTAATGGAGAATAATATTTTGGTATGGAATATTATTGGTGTAATTAGTATGGAGAAGTAAAAAGTAGTTAAAGATATTTGTTTTCTACAAAAAATTAGTTTTCTTTTTCTTACAAAAATAAAAAAAATTAAAGAGAAAAATATGGGAGAATATATTTAGTGGGCGGGAATTTGTTACAAACAATGAATGTGTGAATAGTGGAAGGATTTAGTTGGATTGGAGATAAGATTTATATGGTGTAAATATTCTTTCAAAATGTGCTTAGTGGATACATGTTGAATGTTATTTGAAAGGGTTGAAAACACCGGTCTTTATCACTTTTGTGTATGGAGATAATGCAAGTAAAGAAAGGGTAAAACTATGGAATCAATTGAATGGTTTATTAGTGATTGATGATCCTTGGCTTATAGTGGGGGAATTTAACTCTCCAATAAATGATGAAGATAGAGAAGAGGGATGCTTAGTTGTTGAAATTGAAATGGAATTTTGTTAATATGCAACAGTTGGTGGAATTAAAATCTTTTGGCTCACATTTTATGTGGAACAATTGTAGGATTGGTTTGCAGGGGGTGTTGTCTATAATTGAGAGGTGTTTGGTGAATTATAAATATATTTAAAAACGGGCTGAATCAAAATTTGTCATACAGGTGGAGGGAATTTCAGATCCCAGATCATTGCTGGTACAACTTACGAATCAGTGTCAGAGAGTTCACATGACGTTCAAGTTTTACAATATATGGAAGACTTCAAATTAGTTCATGGATGTAATTGAATGAACATTGGAAGCATATCAGTGAGCAATCTGAAGCATCTATTTGCAAATATTAGAAGGATTCAACAGCCATTTTTGGACATAAACAAAATTGAATTCAGTGATATTAGAAGAAGATCAGATCTGATACTTGAAACACTGAGCCAAGTATTGGGGCAGAGACCTATGTATGTTATGCTACAGACTGAAGAAAAGGAGCTGAGATTGGAGGCTAAGAAAGTATATGAGGTTGAAACTCAATTTTTGATGCAGGAAAGAAATGGTATAGGCTGCATGAAGGGGATAGACCAACAAGATTGTTTTACAATTTTCTAAAAGCTAAGCAATACAAGAAACATATTCTTTGCCTGATAGATGGTACAGATTTGGTGGCAGGCAAAGATAATATTGAAGCCCTTTTACTGAAGCATTTCAAACATGTGTTGGGTTGTTCAACGCCTCTTGAATGGGAAATCGATGAAAAGGTAATTGCAAAAGGATCTATCTTAGTTGTTGGCCATCAACTCGAACTGATCAAACTCATTGTTGATAAGGAAATCTTCTCAGCATTACAGAATATTCAACCAAGCAAAAGTCCAGGTTTTGATGGCTATACTAGCCTTTTTTTAAAAGCTACTTGACCCAAGATTGGAAAAAGTGTGACTGCAGTTGTAAAAGATTTCTTTAACAACGGGAACATGTCTCAGGATTTCAACAGAACTATCATCACTCTGCTTCCAAAAAAAAAATCCCCAATCTGTCTCTGTATATCGTCCAATATCATGCTGCTCAGTGGTATATAATATTATCACCCAAATTATTGCCTTAAGGCTGGGGAAGGTTCTGCCACTACTAATATATGATAACCAAGAGGCTTTCATAAGAAGTAAATATACCACAATATTTTGATTACTCAAGAACTACAGCATACTTATAGTTGGAATGATAGTAGGGTAAGTAGTTGATCGTTGAAAATTGATAAGACTTTCGATTATCTTGAATGGGATTTTCTGTATGAATTTTTACGCAGACTTATATTCCCCGCAGTATTCATTGGCTGGATACAGAGATGTTTGAAGAGTTCAACATTCAATATTTCATTAAATATGGGGTATACAAGCCTGTTTAAAGCTAAACGTGGAGTAAAATTAGGGGGGTCCAATTTCTCTACTTTTATTTGTATTATATCTGGAATACTTCTCCAGGTTGTTAGCTTTATACTTTGACAGGAAATTGATTGACTACCATATGAAATACAAACAGGCAATCAGAAAGGCCAATCAGAAATTGATTGACTACCATATGAAATTGATTGACTATCATTGATTGACTACTCATTTTCAGTAAGGCCTATCAGAAATAAATATAAGGGTATTGGAGTATCTAAGGATATTCAAAGACACAACAGGGTTGTCCATTAACACTTTAAAGTCCCAAGCTTTTATCTCGAAACTAAATGCAATGGATACACAACAATTACTGGATGTTTTGAAGATTCAATACGGTGAGCTACCAGTTTCTTACTTAGGGATATTTTTGACTGGGATAAAGTGGGATAAAACTGATTGTCAGAAGCTATTGGACAAGATGAGTTTGAGACTAAAGTCATATAGCAGCAGAAACCTCCATGATGCAAAGTTCAGTTGATAAATTCAGTTTTACTTAGTATATCAGCTTATTGGATGACTATTTTTCAACTTCCTATGTATATTCATGACTCAATTGTAAGCTTATGCGGAAACTTCCTTTAGGGTCACACATCATGAGTAAGGTAGGTGGTCCCCATTTCTTGGGATATTCTTTGCAGGGGTAAGAAAGCTGGGGGAGTTGGCTTAAGGGATCCATTGTTGTGGAACAAAGCTCTTCTATGTAAGAAATTATGGGAGATTCAATCAAAGGAGGATAATTTATGAATCAAATGGGTACAAGAGTTTTACATGAAAGGGAAGCTCTTAGAAGATTGTACTGCATGTGGTGGGTCTAGATATGCATAGAAAACTTTGATGAGGTTGAAGGATCTGGTTATAAATCATTTGAGAAGTTTTACTCCTAAAGGGAAGTTCAGAGTTTCCTTGGCTTATAAATTTTCGCAGGGTGAACAAAGGGGTCAAGCGATATCCAAAGCGATCTGGAGTAAAAACCTGCTACCCAAGCATGCATTCCTTTTTCTGGATGATGGCATTGAGCAGGTTATCAAATTTGGACAGATTGCGAAGGCTTAAAATTTAGGTGAGGAATACTTTATGCTTAATGTGTGAAGTTCAAGAGGAGACTGTGACACACTTGTTCGTTCAATGCTCTTTCACAAACAAGGTTATTGAGATGATAAAACTACGTTTTTTAAGATCTGGGGAAGGTTAAAATATATGATTACTTTGGTCACATTCGTAAGGAACAAAAGAGAAAATTTTGCTCACTTACTTATGTATTTTACAATATATGGTTAGAGAGGAATCGTAGAAGTTTTGTGTCAAACAACTTAAATATTGGTAGCTTATGTAAATTGATCAGAAATGATTGTCTCTTTAAGACTAATTGATGTAATAGGGGGTTAGTAATTGTCATTGCACATGATGGTTTGGTTCAAAAGTAATGAAAGAAATGGTTCCATCGAGAATTGAAAAATTAAATATTATTCAAAATATTACATTCATATGTCAATTAATCACATATTATCCACCAAAATGATGTTGACTATTTTTAAAATATATTTTAGAGTAAAGTGCTTTTATGCCACTAGTTATTTGTTTAGTGCACATATACCCCTTAGTTTTTTTTATAAAAAAAAGTGCACATATGCCTAAGATCCTTGTTTAGTGCACATATACCCCTCGATTTTTCAAATATCGGTTTTGGCTATAGGGGGATATGTGCACTTTCAAAAAATTGGGAGCGATACATGTGCCTTTTCAAAAAACTGGGAGGTGTATGCACTTTCAAAAAAACTGGAAGGGATACATGTGCACTTTTGAAAAACTGAAAAGGATATATGTGCACTTTCGAAAACCCGGGGTATATGTGCACTTAACAAAAAACTCGGAGGGCGGAAATGTATTTTACCCTATATTTTATGTAGTAAATATTTATGACAGAGTTTTGAGAAAGACCTTCTTTCCATAGGCATATGAAAAGACAATATTGAATTAGAATTATAGAAAGGTAAAAAAAATTAGTTGTAGTATTAAAAATTTATTATACAACATGTAGTAGTTATAAGTCTATGACCCGATTAATGCAACTCAAAAATGTTATATTGATTTATTCTAATTTGTAGTTTAAACATTGGTTTTTTTCATAACTTATGAAAAGACTGTCTTTCAAAGACAGACTCAATATTTATATACATTTTATATTGGACTAAACATATGAGTTAACCCTAGTTTTTAGTATATGCCAGTATGGTCTTGATTTGTTATATTGTAAATATAATTTTTTACCGACGTACAAGTATTTAAAATATAAATATAATTCTTGACCGGTGCGACGTGTAAAACTTAAACTCTCTCATTAATTTTTTTAATCAAAAATTAAAATGATAAAAAATAACTCTACTTATAAAGCTAAATTTCATTGGACCAGCACCACCGCCCCACCACCCATAAAAACACCTTCTCCCTATTTAGCACCATCTGCACCACCACAATATAATCAACCTTCTATCGCTTTCTGCAAAAAAATCATAAATTCGAGCTACAATTTTAAAACCCCATGATAAAGAAAATGGATGCATATAAGAGAGGTATACCTCACCCAACATGCCCACCCGCCACAACCATTGTCCGTGGGTTCTCAGCTCCCAGCATGACACTTCACTAACACCAATAAAATCATAATAGTTCGCTTCCATATTACATCATTGACACTTTCAACATCACAATACCTCACTGCACCATAACAACATATCACCGTCGACATCACTGGAAAAAAACATTGTCGCCCAACACACCACCACTAATGCTCACTGAGTCATTCACCATAAAATCCCTCAATCACCCCGTTGCCACCATGGCACCAAGCCACAGAGTCACCCGACACCAAGTATCAATGACCCATCCCCATTACGTAGTCAGAAAATGTAGGATTTGCAAGCGCAAATCCGAGAAATGATATGAGTTCGCAAACGTCAACCCTAAGAAGAAATTATGGAATTCACCAAGAAAGAAGATAAAATATCTGAAATATTATAAAAGCAAAGATTAATTAATTCCATCCTATAATGAGCCATTAAATATTTTAATGAACCCTTAAATTAAAAACAAGGGAATTCTGAAACAAAAATAAAAACAAACAATATTAAAGGGATGTTTTGATACCGGAAACAGATTTGGATTGCCAAAAAGCCTCACATATCACAGCTTGTGAGTTGGATTTGTTGGCCAAATTCCCTTTCTGAAAATGCAAGACAATATTCATTCAGACGTCGAATGCCAAATATATGTTGAAACTGCCGAACATTTGCAATGATCAATTTCTTCATCAATTTCCTTCTTCGGCTCCTACATCACACCGTGTCTCAATCAACCACCCATACCACGACACCCAAGTTCCTCCTAATGTTACCACTATCAACGGAGAGTTCGATCTTGACCACAATCGTTGCTCTCAGCTGCTGCAATCCTTAATCACACTGCAATGTCGTCATTTTCCATTTGCTCTCGTAGATCCATCCCGGCCCAAACTTCTACATTAATGGAACCCTAACCGGACGGGTGGGGTTTGGACTTCCAAGAATTTCTTATGAGGTTTGAGGAAGAAATTCTCGGAGGAAGGTTGGTTTTATAAAATTAGGTATCTTTAATATTATTTACTATTAGACAAATTCTTGGGAAAGACTGTCTTTACATATGCACATGGAAAGACGAAGTTTAATAAAATGGATATACATATCAAAACACCCTATCTACTTGAGTAAGTGCAAATATAACTCTCAGATAAATTTTAGTGCAAAAACAACCCAAACTAGTTAATGAAAGTGCCAATATAACCCTCAGACCCCATTCCACTATTGACTTTGAATTTCTGGTGCTGGCTCTATGTAAATTGACCAAAATTCTCTTTGGGGCAAAATATGAATTTGAGTGGACAATTTTACCCTTATAGCTCGCTGGACCGCTGTTGTACCACCACCATAACAGGTAGGGTTATATCAACACATTATGAAAACTAACAGGGTTATATCAGCACATTTCTAAAACTTATAAGGTTATGTTAGCACATTATGAAAACTAATACTGTTATATCAGCACATTTCTAAAACTTATAGGGTTATATCATCACATGAGTGAAAAAATGTAAGGTTATATTAGCACATATTATAAAAGTTAAGTGTGTGGTACTTGAATGGCCTTAACGGGTGACCACATCATCATATACCCCATTATCACATTATAACAATATCTTATACACCATAAAATTTGACATCATAACACTATCATTCATATTAAACACCATTATCACATATCGTAGTCTCATTTCAAAACTCGTCGGCATTGAAAATTTTAGGTAGAAGAACACAACAAATTAATAACCACACACAATACCAAAGTTCATCCAATCATCGATCCAAACTAAATACAATAAAATAAACAAAATATCATCAAAACTCCTATATTCTATAGTGGTGTTGATAAAACCCTACACTTTTAACGAATGTGCTGATATAACCCAATAAGTTTAGGAATGTGCTGATATAACCCTATAAGTTTTCATATGTGCTGATATAACCCTACCTTTTTATGATGGCGGTTCAGCAGTGGTCTAACTAAGTAGAATGAAAATAATTGTATTTTTATTATTAATTGAATAATTTAAAATAAAATAAATTATTATTATTTTAAATTATATAAAAATAAATTATTATTTTATTTATTATTTTAATAATATATTAAAAATTGTTCTTTTTATTGAACAAATTATACTACGATTTTGGTCGATATAGGTCGATTTGGGTCGATTTTGTAACCCGTTCCGACCTGACCCAACCTAAACTATGAGAATTTTCTATGATTTGGGTCGATATGGGTCAATTTTGTGACCCACTCTGACTTGACCCGACCCGAGCCAAACTATGATAATTTTGACCCTACCCGATCCGAACCACTTGAACCTAAATTTTGGGTCGATTTGGGTTGGGACAATTAACCCGCTCCAACCCGTAGGACAACATGACCAACCCTAGTACTATATCTATGCTCCCTCTGTCCCACTTTAAATTGCTTATTACTTTTTGAGAGTCAAACTTTATAAACTTTGAACCTAAATATAAATTAATATATAAATAATAAAAATATCATGTGAAATATGTTAGGTTTATCTTAACATCTTTTTAAAAAAATATATTAATTTTTATGCGCTATTATTATAAGTAAATAGAGATATTTACAGTCAAACATGCTAATTTAGGATCGTGAAAAAAAGTAAATAAACAATTTAGAGTGGGATGACAGAAGTGTATACAATCCTATATATATGTATGTACCACTGAAGAAAATCGAAAGAAGCACATTATCAAAAAATAACAAAAGGTTCAGATTTTTTACACAGTTATAGAACACTTTTTTTAAAATATGTATATTTTATTTATTATAAATCAAAAAAGTTTTGTTTTAGACCTACTAAAGGTTTGATGATGACCCTTTACAATTAGTGAGACCAATAAAATCATTTGATATTTACTTCTATTTATTACAATGAGGTACATATAATTATGATTAGTTTTTAAATATCTTGAATGAAATATTATAAAAATTATCATTTTTATTGTATTTAATATTTAACGGTTTCTAACTAAATTAATTATTTTACTTCATAAAGTCATATAGTTTTTCTAAGATGATTATATTCTAAAATTTTAAATAAAACGATTTGTTTCCAATTTAAATATAAGACACAAAAAGTACATAAAATTAATTGTAAAATTTTAAATTTATAATCCATGCAGCGCGCGATGGTGAGACTCTACTAGTTTTTCTTAGGGATTTTTACACTTGTAACTTTAACTTTAAGTTGAAAGTGCCAATATACCCCTGCAAAATAAGAAACTGCCAAAATAACCCTAACTTTATGACAAAATGTCAGTTATAACCTTTTGGCCTATTTTCGGCATTGGCTGAAGGAATTGGCTATTGATCGAACCTAAATGACAATAATACCCTTACCACATAAAGTGAATTCACATTTTACCAATTTTTATCTTCATCAACTCCATTACCCCAACCACAGTCCCCCACTCCCGTGCCACCACCCACCACCTCCCCTTCTTCTCTCCACCACCACCTCCTGTCACCCAGCTTGCAGCTCAAAATACAGTCCACCGCATGTGAACCCCATCTCCGTCATGGATCTCATCCTGGTTACGACCTCCTCGACGATGATTATCTTTCCTTCATGTACGTGAACTACACGACATCGCATATTTACAGCGTTGCGAGAAGAAACTTTAATTTCCCTTTTAGCAAAATGTATAGCATCAACGTGACAACCTTGTTGCTGGTAGTCGATGGGTCTCGGCAGTGGATCGGGCTGCTGGGTCTCACCGGTGGCTCGCGACTGAGGGTCTCACTGATGGATTACTTGTTGGGCCCGACGGTAGACTCGAGTGGAATGGCGCAACGCTGGTTGGTCGAAGGTGGAGCTGGTTCGGAGGCTGCTAATGGCTAATGAAATAAGGGAGTAAAATTTTGAGTTTGAAATATTGGACTGGGTTGGAAGTACCGGTAGAAGAAAGAAGAAGAAATGTATCTTCTCTTCCAATTTAGGGGTAAAATAATCATTTCCATAAATTTCGGCCAAATCTTCCGTTGACAATTGAAGTCACCGGCGACCAGAGTTAGATTAACACATACTCCCTCCGTCCCAGCAGAATTGGCATATGTTTGTTTTTCAAAGTCAAAGTTACCAAACTTTGACCATAAATATAAATTAATATACATATAATAAATATATCATGTGATATATTGTTGAATTCATCT